>CM034356.1:50195449-50428713 GCA_019925275.1 Mytilus edulis | reverse complement strand
ATTTGGGTATAGAAAGCGGACTCCAGGAGCATTTTTGTTTTATTTTTTTAGTTCTCGATTTTCTGAAAATGAGCATTTTTGTGTTAGGCTTACTGAAACAGTTCAGAGGGTCAACTTTTTAATGGTTTGC
Organism: Mytilus edulis; assembly: GCA_019925275.1. Taxonomy (NCBI): domain Eukaryota; kingdom Metazoa; phylum Mollusca; class Bivalvia; order Mytilida; family Mytilidae; genus Mytilus; species Mytilus edulis. Next base: position 50,428,583 of record CM034356.1, on the reverse strand, counting down.
ATATGAACCCATAAAAAACATTATAAAAAAAATCGCAACTGTTTCCTCCCATTTTTTATGAGAGAAAACGTCAAAAATCAATTTTCTTTGATTACATTTTTTGAACGATCACCAGCACCCGTCAGAACCGAATCGCCAACACAGAACGTTCTCTCGCAGGACAACCTTACCCACCGTGAATGTTGGAGAGTGTCCTTGAAAATTTTGGATCAGAAGAAGACCTGAGCGACCCGTCTCTTTTGAGCCTTTAGTTAATTATTTAAATCGATCGAAACGTATTTTAAAACGCTCTTGTTGATATTATTTAATGTGTTCATTGAAGCCAATAGTAATACAATACTTTTAATGACGAAACACGACCCTGGACATTTTTTTTAAATTAGTTTCGTAAATTTCAGGACTAAAGAGAAATTCCATTGACAGGTATGTTTTATAATTCATCAAATATGTTTATTTTTATTGTCAATTGAAATTAATATACGTTCGACTTTTTAACCTTGTTGAATACTATTGAATATAATGTTTGTATTCTCTTGATCGATTCTAAATAATTCTGAAGACAGAAATATTTCTACCCGGCGTACCTTATTTCATGATTTGTAAATAAAAATACAAACCAGTCGCAGAACGTTCTAGAAAATAACTATCATAATTGAATACCACAAAGTGTCTGAATGTCGTGAATGAAACATTATGAATGTGAAGTGACCGTAACATATATACCGGGTGGATTTAATTTATAAAAGTATTCTGTTGTTGATTTCCTGTGTAGTTGTTTTAAGGTAAGGACTTAAGAACATTTCGGCCATTTAACGTAGTAATTTTAATCCATATTAGAATCTCTATTGATTCATATCAGTTAATGTGCCAAGCATTACCTGGAATCAGTTAAAAATTACCATTTTTTTTACTCGATTTGAGACTTTTTAACATATCTTCACAATATCAAGGACGTCCTTGGCAATTGTATGTTCAATAAAGTGTGAACCTGTCTAAACGTACACGTGTAACATGTTAAATACGTTGAATTTGTAAAATCCACGAAATTTAAGGAGTAATGAATGATCACTGATTTGATGAGAATTATAAAATCCCATATCAGTAATATTTCAGAAATTAAAAAAAGATAAATGCATTGTTTTTCGATTTTCAGTTATAATAATTCAACGAGCCAAAACATGTATGCAAATTTTATTATTATTATTTTTATTACCAAAATCTGTGACATAGCCCATTTACTGTAACGTGACCTTAAATACATCTTATTACGCCTAACAACTCGAGCATAACCACAACAGATCAATACTGATCAATGGATTATTAGCACAGGCACGTGTATCATTGAAAAAGGGATATTTTTTCTCTCTCTAATCTGATTTTAGAAAGGGGGTTTTGTGCAAATACTTGAGGATCGAAAGAGTGTAAGTGGCGAGCATTTGAGGTCAATCTTTGACGCAAGTGCAGTTAGTAGTATGTAAAATTAAAATAAAATTGAGAATGGAAGTGAGGAATGTGTCAAAGAGACAACAACCCGACCATAGAAAAAACAACAGCAGACGGTCACTAACAGGTCTTCAATGTAGCGAGACATTCCCGCACCCGGAGGCGTCCTTCAGCTGGCCCCTAAACAAATATATACTAGTTCAGTGATAATGAACGCCATACTAATTTCCGAATTGTTGTATGTATGTATGTAGTATGTATCTGTTTTTTTTTGCTCTTTTGTCAGATTGTTTTCTCTTTGACACATTCTCCAATTCAATTCTCCACTTTAGTATGTATACTTACAACATATGTGTTGAACAATCAATAAATTAGGATTAAAGTCAAACTGATATTTAGAAATTTAGCAGACAGATTCTGGGGAGAAAAAAAGGGGGGGGGGCTGGTGGTACCATGCCCTCCATTTTGTGGGGGAAATTTGGTTGATTATACAGGGAATCACTGAATCAAGACTGGAGCCTAACCCCTTTTACGTCAGTAAGTGGGCCCCTTTATAAAAAGTTCTGGATCCGCCACTGAACATTCAGTATATTAAAGGAGTAGTAAGTAGTCTAGTAAGACCGCTTTTTGGTCCCAAAATATAACTGTTTTACAAAATTGTTAAAATGTAACCTTTTAACTAATAATTGAAAAGTACAATACGTCTGCTACATAAATATGGGCTGTATTTGACAATACAATGCACATATATCGGGTACTAGCATCATTAAGTCATGCTAAATTACTGAAATCTTCACAATTTTAGCATTTGCGTTACATTTTAGACGGTTTCCGTCTTTAATGAAGATGGCCGCATTTGTGTTCATTCTTAATATTTAAATGAAAGTTATATTAGAAGATAATACATAACATGTATAAAGGTTGAGAGTGAACACGGATGCGGCCACTTTTATTTTTGACTAAAACCATCTGAAAAGTGACATATTATGGCATATTTGATAGATTTTTCATATTTAAGCTTGAATCGGAGCGTTTTTTTAATACGTAATAAGTTAATTCTTTCACTCAAACTATTTGAATCAACTGAAATAGACACTTAAGTGTTTAAAAAGTGTCAATAATCTTTCGTCAGATGAACCTGAAATTTGAGGCCAAAATCGACCCTTACCCCACCTACACCTTTGAGGACTCACTCCTTTAATAACGCATAGCCGAGAGGTCGATAAAGTCGATTGTCATCCCTAAAAAAACATTGTCAACCTTGGTTTCGCCCCAGTTGACAATGTTTTGTCGGGATAAAAATCTGCTCTATATCCCTCTCAGCTATGTGTTACTAGTATTTATATACATTCTCCTGTATACATTGTTGAAATATCAATGAATTTGAGTCTTTTTGAATATCGGCTAAATAAAGTTGAATTCGCAGACGACTTCTTATTTTAAAGCACGCACTTATTCATCATGTAAATAATTATTGTATGTAACCAGTCTCCAATAGAATTGAATACAAATTTCAAGAACATCAAAAAATTTACAACAATACAAACAATTATTTTTTGCTCTCTTTCAGAAAAATACAGTTTACACTTGTTGTAATAAAGCTAGTATAAAATTTGTCTCAATGCAAGAGGTTATTTTCTGTTTAAATGTAAACAAAGAAAATGTGGTTTAATTTGCAATACCAGAGACCAAAATGACATAGAAGTTGACAGCTTCAAGTCACCGTATGGCCTTCGACAATTCAAACAGAGAACTCCCAGTCTCAGTGACAAATGTACAAAACAAGAATGAAACACACAGTCATACCCTTATTTATACTTCTGAAAATTAACCGAAAATCAAGAACACTTGTAACATTTTAAGTCAAAATATAAAAACAAACGGATAATGTTTACAATGTTTAAAGATATAGTTATTGACGGAACAGGAGCTTTTGACCTTCTGAAGCCGTTGACCTTTAAGTTCGTTCAACACCGGTGCTTGGTGTGCCAGTGTTGTACAACTTTTGGTCTAAAGCTAACTTGTTTGCCTTTACATCTTTTCTTCTTCTTCTTCTTCTTCTTCTTCATTGTATTGTCTTTTTATCATCAACTTATCATGAGTTTTTGATAGCCCCTTTCGTATCTTTTCCCAGTTTCTATGCTTATGTACATTTAAAAGCTTTATTTTTTTATTATCATTTTATTTTTTACATAAATAAGGCCGTTAGTTGTATCGTTTGAATTGTTTTACATTGTCATTTTGGAGGCTTTTATGCTGACTATGCGGTATGGGCTTTGCTCATTGTTGAAGGCCGTACTGTGACCTATAATTGTTAATTTTTGTGTCATTTGGTCCCTTGTGGAAAGGTGTCTCATTGGCAATCATACCATATCTTCTTCATTTTTACTATCTACCTTAAATGCTTGATACATGTATGTTAACTTTTTTTTTAATTTTTTCCAGACACCATGGACAAAGTTACTATAGCTGAATTATTAAGAAAACTGAAGATTTTAATTGGAGGACTTATATTCATAGCTATCACTCTTCTACTGTTAATAATAACAATAGTTCTGAGATTCAATAGGAATATACAAATGTCCGTGGTACCAAAAAAAATCAGTGTACATCCAATTTCAGAGACAACTGTGAACGGTATACCTCTTATAATTCATCAAACGTGGAAATCAAGTAGCGTTCCTGAGAAGTGGAAAGATGCACAAGCTTCTTGGACAGAACAGTCTGTTGAATATCCGTTAACACGTAAATACAACGAATTTGTGTATATGTTATGGACTGATAAAATGTTGGACACTTTTATCAAGGAGCAATATCCATGGTTTTACAACGCATTTCACAGTTATCATTTTCCAATTTCTCGAACAGACGCAGGGAGATATTTTTTATTATACCATTATGGTGGAATTTATTCTGATTTAGATATAGGATGTAATAACCAGTCTATAAGAAAGATATTATCTAGTTTAAGAAACTATCAAGGCGTCGGGGTCATGGAAGTTAGACCATACGGATTTTCATTGGAAGTGCTCGTTTCGGCAAAAGGACATCCATTCATGAAATCAGTAATATCTGGTTTGATACCAGCTCAAGCAAGATATCCTATTCCATATCTAACAGTGTTGCTATCTGCAGGCCCTTTATATTTTACTGCAAAATATGGATTATATAAAAATAAGCATGAAATACATATTGTAAGTCCCGCGTTGTATGAAGGGAAATATTTCAAACATTATCACGGTGGAACCTGGCATAGTTGGGATGGAGAAATAATATGGTGGTTTTATAACCATGGTCCTTTACTGGTTATATTGATGGTATTAGCTTTAACAATGTTTGGAATTGTAACGTTTAAAAAGAACTACATGTCTATAGTAAAGTCGGGAAATTATCATGTAGCATAAAATGAATTATACCAACTATTGTGTTCACGTTCTTTAATTTAGGAGGTAACTACATTTTCATGTCTTTTTATGTCAAAAGTTAAACCATTTTCAATTTGATATTTCTACCCGTATCAATTTATATTTTTTGTTGATCGAGCCTCAAAACTTCTTTCGCAGAAAGCTCGACAGAGGAAATGATGTTAAGATGTATATGTCTGTCTGGGAGGTATTATCTGACTTTGACCTCATTTTCATGGTTATTTGGTCAATGTTGAGTTTTCATGGTTAAGTTTGCAAATTGCTTCTTACATACTACAAAAATGTATAAGCTGATTGATTGTTGGTTGCTTTACGCCGCATTAGCACAACAAGGCTATATCGCGGCGAGAGCTAATTCGAATATTTTATTACAATTTATAAGCAGTATATGTCAATTATATTTTATACAGATTGGTTGTAGGTTGTACATGACTGTCTGGCATGGTTTTATCTGACCTTGATCTCATTTTCATGGTTCATTGGTCAATGGTTGGTTTTCTTGGTTTAATTCTATTTCTTAGAAGTTATAAGCAATATAGGGATAACTATATGTGGTGTATTGTACGATTGTAAGGTGTACATGTACTTCTTGTTTGATTTAACATTAAGTTTGTCTCATTTTCTTTGATCATGTTAAGTTTATGTGATACTTGTAGAAAAACTTTATATTTAGGACTATCAACATAAGGTTAGTAAAGAAGGCGTGACATTTCAGCGTGTGCACTCTTGTTTTATTTTATGTCGAGTTTATTTATTCTAGTTTTTAATATTTCTTTTACATGTAGCAAGGCTTGAGATAATTTTAACATTGGTTTTAAATGTCATACTAGTATGCGTATGGTTTCACATACAATTTTGCACATTCTATTATAAAGATAAGGACGTTTACCTTGAACACACATAAATATGCGGCGGGTTTTAACTCGATAGATAACCCTTTAAAAAGTACGTGCCGTCTTCTATTTTCTTTTCCAAGTTATTTTTCCTACTGTTGGTAACTGGACTGTGCACGTCTTTTTTGTGTGTATTTTTATGTTTAACACATGTAGTCATGTTGTCTTGTATTTTGGGGATTTAAAGACAATGTAAAGAAATAATTATCAGAACAAGTTAACGATATTCTAATTTCCAGTCTATTTTCTTTCGCGCAACATTATCGAACGACTGCTTCTATTTCTACGCATGCATGATTCGGCTACCCGAGTAACTAAGGGAAAAAACAATGAAGAAAATTAATACTATTTGAAATATGTATTGGAATGGATATCATCAAGAACACTGTTATCGATTCTGAATGGATGAATGAATGAATGAATGAATGAATGAATGAATCTTTATTGCAAAAGCAAAGACATGCTATGGCAAAAATAACAACATATATTACATAATATAAAATGTAAATAGACAGCAGAGAACAATAATATAATACAATGACATATACAGTTAAGAGATATATTAGATCGAATATCATCCGTGCTGCTTTTACATAATTACATAATTCTGTCTTGAAGCATTTAAGTGACGGAGTTACCCTTCCATTCTATCAAGTTGTGTCGCTATCACCTAGATTATAACGATTAATTTGTCAAGACATATAAATTTAAGCTTTTAATATTATCGACCATCGGAACGGAAGATACAAAAATGATCTGTGTGCCAGATCGATATTAAAACAATTGTTTTTTCAATCGTGTACATCATATGATCTATAATTTGGTTAATATGACAATACAGTTTTAAATTGAATTGAAATTAAATATCTTTTGACTGTGTCGTGATGATAGCAGGTATAAAGGTGTGCATAAGAGTTATTCCAAACTTTTAACATTTGTATATCTTGTCAAAGTCGCTTGAGGAATGGACCCCTTTTTTCTAATTTTTTTATTTGTGTGTGTGTCTTAATTTTTTAAGGTTATATTCTTTAATATTTTAACAGTTGTCTAAAAAAATAATGTGTTCTTGCTATTATTACAATGTTATTACAATATCAGTAGTTTTATATATGATACCCCTCTATTCTTACCCCCTTCTATTCTTATTTTCATAAGATCGAAACTAGGACAATATGTATACAAGTCAAGAGCCTCTAGTCTTTGTTTGTCTTGCAGTGGCGGATCCAGGGGGGGGGGGGGGGGGTTCCGGGGGTGCGCACCCCCCCTTTATTTTTGCCGATCAATGCATTTGTATCGGGACATATGTTTTGCACCCCCGTTGCCCTGGGTGCCCTAGGTTAGCACCCCCCCTTTCGAAAAGTCCTGCATCCGCCCCTGTCTTGGATGTTTTTTAACCGGATTTTTGTCTCAAAAATGTCGGTTATTGATTTGGGGATGTACGGCGGGTGGCAACCAAATGTTGTCCGTGCATTTACTCATGAAGCGTTCAACCAAACTTTTTAAAATTTTAATATGTTGTTACTGACAACATAACGGAGGTCAAGTTCAATAATGACGATTTTTACTTTTACCGTTCAGGAGTTACGGTTCTTGAAAGTTTAAAAAATGTTGTGTCCGTGCATTAATTTTACTCATGAACCGTTCAACCAAACCTTTTAAAATTTTAATATGTTGTTACTGTCAACAAAATGGAAGTCAAGTTCAATAATGACGATTTTTACTTTTACCGTTCAGGAGTTACGGTTCTTGAAAGTTTTAAAAATGTCGTGTCCGTGCATTTGCTCATGAACCGTTCAACCAAACCTTTCGGTTCTTGAAAGATTGAAAAATTGTGTTGCCTGAGTATAATTGGCAGATTATATAACAGAAATGGGATTCATTAACTTTAGAAGCATTCTATGTTTTAGATATTTGTAGGTGGACTTAGTAATTTTTTCTTACTTTATGCGTTAAGGGCACACAGGTTGTCCTGCTAGAGGGTCATTTTCTATCTAGTTTATATGTTGTTATTGTTGACAACATGAAAGTCAAGTTTGATATTGATAATCATAAATTTTACCTATTAGGAGTTTTGGTCCTTGTAATATTGATAAATGTCAGAACACAAATAAATGTTAAAGAATCCGGTTTACTGTCATTTTGACAGCTCTTGTTAAGTTGTAGATCAGTTTATGATTGGGAGTTTAGTATGACTCCATTTTCACTGAACTAGTACACATTTTTATTAAGTGACCCGTTGAGGACCACCTTCGGTGTGGGATTTTCTCACTGCGTTGAAGAGCAATTGATGGCCTTCAGTTGTTATCTGCTCTTTGGTCGGATTTGTGTCTCTGCCATATTCCCCATTTCAATTCCCAATTTTAAAATTACTATCACTGTGATATATAAACAATATTAAGAAAAAGAGGATTCATTCCTTAAACGCCTATAGCTTTGTAGTTTGCTGTTAAAGAATTCAACAATTCGTATAAGAGGGTCGACCTAGATTGGGTTTGTTTTGTTTTTTGTTTTTGTTTTTTTTTAGGGGGGGGGTCTTCGTTTGTGTATTCTTTATTGCGTTATGCCATTTTACTCTATTCCCTTTATTTTGTTTTATTCTCAATTTTGTATTATTTCAGAACCTCATTATTATCTTTTTTCTATTCTTTATTTTTTCTTGTCCATTTTGCTCATTTTTTAAACCCCATCTGTATCCTTATATAATCTGTATTAAATAGTAAGTTTTCTGTCTGTTTCTAATATAGAAATATGATTATTTCTGTCATGTTTAGCAACATATATCATTATTTTGATTATGTAACAGTTTTGAAAATCAATATGAATTTGGTAATTCTTTTTAAACTTCGGTCACACACGGGGTATTATATGGTAAACAAAAACGTTTTAAACTATCTCAATTTTGACCTCAATTTTCAATAGAATTTACACTGCATGATCGGTTATAGTAGTCTCAGACTACAATGCACTAGTGTTCACAATTGATATGCAGATTAAAAATCACTAAGGGTGACATAGTACAGGTACACAGGGTATATATATTATGAGGGTCCATATCACATATAGAAAAAAAGAGTTTATACTGTATCGCATATAGAAAACAAGAATGTGTCCCAAGTACACGGATGCCCCACTCGCACTATCATTTTCTATGTTCAGTGGACCGTGAAATTGGGGTCAAAACTTTAATTTGGAATTAAAATTAGAAAGATCATATCATAGGGAACATGTGTACTAAGTTTCAAGTTGATTAGACTTCAACTTCTTCAAAAACTACCTTGGCCAAAAACTTTAACCTGAAGCGAACGGACGAACGGACGCACAGACGGACGGACGAACGGAGGCACAGACCAGAAAACATAATGCCCCTCTACTATCGTAAGGGGGGGGGGGGGGCATAAAAAAGAGTTTATTCTGTATCATATATAGAAAAAAAAAGAGTTTATTCTGTATCATATATATAGAAAAAAAGAGTTTATTCTGTATCATACACCGAAAAGTAAACGCATAACAATACGCACATCAAAATTCTCTTGAACTGAATTTTAATGTGCGTATTGTTATGCGTTTACTTAGTCTACATTGGCTAGAGGTATAGGGGGAGGGTTGAGATCTCATAAACATGTTTAATCCCGCCGCAATTTTGTGCCTGTCCCAAGTCAGAAGCCTCTGGCCTTTGTTAGTCTTGTATGATTTTTAATTTTAGTTTCTTGTGTATAACTCGTAGTTTAGTATGACGTCAATTATCACTGTACTAGTATGACGGCGTGCACAAAGCTGAGTTCACAAACGTCTTCAAATAACTAAAACCATTTACGACGTCCGTATTTTCCCCCAGAAAACAAGCGCGTCACAAAAACACTGGACACCTAGTTTATCACATAACTTTAAATATTTACGTTCAACATATTTCTTTTTTCTTTCGAACAAAAAGGTGCAGCAAATGCACATTCTGGAAATATAAACAAATATATGCTAAGAGCAGTGAAATGGAAATAATTAGCGACTATGTCGTGGACCCTTTTCAGAAAATAGCGTTAAAACGTCATTTCTTTAGATTGTAACATAATAGCTGGACATTAAAAAAAATCAGGTGTTCAGTCTGGACTATCGAATACTTCATATTTTGCAGATTATTTTAAACCTCTGGTTATGCACATTTGGAATTCCAAGTTATTTTGAAAATAAAAAGATTGCAATACCATATTTTTTCTTGCCGATTCTTCCACTTCGATTATTAGTCCTTCCAATTTACTACTTCTTACACATAACGAAGATCATTCCAAACTTATCTACCATGATCGTTTTTGATTTTTTTGCGATGAATTTCTTGATATGTCCGAGTCCGAATCCTAAAAATTCTATTATACGAAAATGCAGGAAAATATGTTGAATTTTGTAAAAGTTTTAGGTCAAAAACTCTAATTTATGCTTTTTGAATGTTACAAGTTACAACGTATTTTTGCCGTTTTCTATATGTCCGTTTCATGCTTTATAGATTAAATTTTAATTTACCTTACTTTTATTGTGGATTTTAATGGCATGCATTCATCATTTTATCATAAAAAAAATCTTATTCTTGTCCTTATCCAAAAATATTTTAAACACGGTTGTATAAAACTATTTAAAAAGTGCATTTTACAATTGCCGTCAACTTTGTGCACGCCGTCTATACATATTTTAGGGGACAGCTGAAGGACACCTACGGGTTCGGGAATTCTCGCTACATTGAAGACCCTTTGCCGGTGGTCTTTAACTGTTGTCTGCTCTATGGTCGGGTTGTTGTCGCTTTGACACATTCCCCATTTCCTTTCTCAATTTTATAGAAGAAAAAAAAGAGTTTAATCTGTATCATATATAGAAAAAAAAAGAGTTTATTCTGTATCACATATAGAAAAAAAACCGATTATATTCTGCTATCACATATAGAAAAAAAGAGGATTAATACATAGAATAAAAGAGGATGAAATATTATTGTCAGTAGTGGGACAATTAAGCTTCAACCAGAGAACTAATGATCAAAACGTTTTTGAATATTATAGATCATCGTACGGTATTCAACAATGAACAAAACCCATACTGCATAGTAAGCTATACAAGGCTCGTATTTAAAAAGATATTGTAAGACGATGATCAGTTTATTTTTGTGATTTTACTTTATTTTGAAACATTTTCCTATAACTGAATTATACTTATTTTTGTATGTTTTATTATTGAACGCCGTAACTGCCTTATGGTACTTCCTTCTTTATCATGATGAAGTTTTTCTTTATTATAATGAGTTTTTTTCTATTATAATGAGGTTTTTCTCTATTATGATGAAATTTTTCTTCATTATGATGAGGTTTTTCATTATTATGATGAGGTTTTTCGTTATAATGAGGTTTTTCTTTATTATGAGGAGGTTTTACTCTATTATGATGAGGTTTTTCTTTATTATGATGAGGTTTTTCATTATTATGATGAGGTTTTTCGTTATAATGAGGTTTTTCTTTATTATCTTGAGGTTTTACTCTATTATGATGAGGTTTTCTCTATTTAATATGATGAGGTTTTTCTTTATTATGATGCGCTTAATACCCAAACGGTTCCCATGTCGTTGCAATCCCTGAAATTATATAGAAACCCTTTTTTCCTGGATTTTCTTTTTTTGATTTTCATGGTGTTCTGGGGGTTGAAATTCATTTAATAAAAAGGCTGGAGCCGAGCCTGCTTTTTTATCCTGTACATTTTCCAAAACTTTCCGGTTATAATTAAGTTTGTGATTAAGAAATGCAAGGTATATTTCTCCAGCTAGTAGATTTGATATATATATAACTGGGTTGCGTTCAAAATCGTAGCGGCTACATAGGGCTTCGTATAGATTTATGACTATAATTATTGATCGTGTAGCCTAGCTGCTTCATAGATATTGGTAGCAGCTATTCTAGCTACTCGTTCAGTAGACAACAATCTACGTAGCACTATGTAGCTGCTACAATGTTGAACGCAGCCCTGTTATAAATGATTTTCTGTTTCTGCACTGGAAAATAACATTAAGATACCAAATACAATTACATGTACGATTAAAATATAAATGCCATTGAGTTTTATAAAAAAAATGTAAAGGTTCCGCAGAACCCAGTGTCTCGCCTACTTTATGAATCTTACAAATGTTTTAAAAACGACGACGACGACGACGCAATGTAAGATCGCTATGTCTCGCTTTTTCGACAAAAGTGAAAGGCTCGACAAAAAAAATCATAAATAGAAATAAGAAGATGTGGTATGAGTGCCGGTGTTACAACTTTCTATCCAAGTCACAATGTGCAAAATGTAAACAGATAAAGAACACAGTTAGGCCTTCAACACGGAGCCTTTAAGCTAGAAAGGGTCCCACACAATGACTAGCGTAAAACAATTCAAACAGAAAAATATATTAGAACAAAATAAAAATCATGTACGTAATTCAATCAAAACAATTTTACAATAAGTATCTTCGCTTAAAATAACCCCTCCTCAAGTTTTGCTCTATTTTTAATATCAATATAAAAACGAAGATGTAGTATGATTGCAAATGAGACAACTCTCTACAAGAGAGCAAATGACACAGAAATTAACAACTATAGGTCACTGTACGGCCTTCAACAATGAGCAAAGCCCATACCGCATAGTCAGCTATAAAAGGCCCCCCTGAAATGAAAATGTAAAACAATTCAATCGAGAAAACACATAAACAAACGAAAACCACTGAATTACAGGCTCCTGAAGTTTACTAGGTGGAAACAGAAGCATTGCATTTCTTAATCACAAACTAATTTATGACCAAAAGTTCAGGGGAACACTTTTGTATTCAAAGTTTTGGAAAATGTATAGGATGAAATAGCAGGCTCGGTTCCAGCCTTTCTATTAAATGAATTCCCACCCCAGAACACCATGAATTAAAAAAAGAAAACTCTGGAAAAAAGGGGTTCCTATATAGTATTAGAGAGTGCAACGACATGAGAACTGTTTGAGTATTTAGCTCATCATAATGAGGAAAAACCTCATCATAATGAGGAAAAACCTCATCATAATAAAGAAAACCCTCATCATAATAGAGAAAAACCTCATCATAATAGAGAAAACCCTCATCATAATAGAGAAAACCCTCACCATAATAGAGAAAAAGCTCATCATAATAGAGAAAACCCTCATCATAATAAGGAAAAACCTCGTCATAATACAGAAAACCCTCATCATAATAGAGAACAACCTCATCATAATAGAGAAAACCCTCATCATAATAAGGAAAAACCTCATCATAATAGAGAAAAAGCTCATCATAATAGAGAAAACCCTCATCATAATAAGGAAAAAGCTCATCAAAATAGAGAAAAACCTCATCATAATAGAGAAAACACTCATCATAATAGAGAAAACCCTCATCATAATAAGGAAAAACCTCATCATAATAGAGAAAAACCTCATCATAATAGAGAAAACCCTCATCATAATAAGGAAAAACCCTCATCATAATAGAGAAAAACCTCAACACAATAAAGAAAACCCTCATCATAATAAGGAAAAACCTCATCATAATAGAGAAAACCCTCATCATAATTAAAACGTACAAAGCAAGAGTATTTTATATAGCATCACGCTTCAGATTCTATCATTATTATATATCAAAGCTACAGGTTGACTTTATAACGTAAAAAAATGACAGTACGAAAAGATGAAATAATGAATCACAAAAATAGAGTAGGTGTCTTCGAATAGCTATTTTTTCTAAAAGTACTTGACGACAGTCTTTTAATTTGGATGATGAAAATGGATATCTTCGAAAAAATATGATTTTCTTGTGTGTGATAACTAGGGTTTATAATCTTCAACCACTGAAAATGTTTAGTCTGCCCTTCCACGAAATATTTAATTAGAATTTTTTTAAATGCTTAAGAATTTTAAAAAATTCCATCTGACATCCGAACAGACAATATTTTTAAGTTGAATCAATGCAGACAAGATCATTAACTAATGCTCATTAGCTAGTAGATACATTTGTCTTTTAAAATATAACTGACATATAACGATCGATCGTAATGGTGCTATGTGAATAAATTTATCAGTTTTCAAGAGCAAAATTGGCAGAGCGTCATCCCTACAATGGCTTCCATTTCTACGATTGTGAGCATGAACTGGCGTAATGGGGAGATAATTTTGAAGAAGTAGAATCCTGACTGTATGAATAACATTTCTGTATATACACAAATTGACAACGTTCCGCCTTGTGATATGCTTTTCGTACAATACTATTTTAAGGATCTACTTTGCTGGATGTCATTAAAAGGAATCCCAGAAACAAACAAAAAAATCTTTTGTCGAGCAGTTGAAGGCTGTGCACCGCATTTTTTTCATTATGCTTGTAAGGTGTCATTTTATCGCGCTTTTGTAGCATGTTTTCCCTTCCTGTTCATTTTCATGTCTTTTGGCAAATTCATTCTAAAAATTAAACCCTCTATTTCGTTGACTGGATTGACTTGTTAGGAAATCAAACACACCTAGAAAAGTGCAATTGCAAGAGGTCGCTTTCTTTGTTTAGTTATGTTTATGTTTATATTAGGTTTTGAAACCGTCAGCAGTCGTCGGAGTTCATTTCGATGTTTAAGTACAATGAAGTAGATGGCGTTAAGTCTTAAATACACACGAAATTTTATATATATAATCGAGTTTGTGCATTGTTGATAAATTTATCAAAACTTCTTGTAATTGGTTTGTACGTTTTAGTACCTGTATGCTATAAATAAATAATGAGAATTTGAGTTCAATAAATGAACATGAATTTGACAGCTTTTGCCCCTTTCAGCTCTATAGAACATAACAGACAGAGTTTGATGGTAATATCTTTATTAGTATTTTCAAACCTTGTTAGTGTGCAGAATGTTTTCCTTTTCTATTCATAGGAATTCGTTGCATTTTGCATTCTGATATATGTCCATCAAACAACCCGTCTAATTTATTGACTGCCATATATTTAAACCCAATATGTAAATGTAGCGTTTCAACAAGTTGTAATTGCTATTTGCTTAATTTCTATAAATAAGTGAAATGATACTCGAATTGTACAAAAAAAAAAATTATTCATCTAGCCATGTCATATCTTTGAATGCATTGTTTAGAAATAGTCTTATATTTTTGTATTAAATGTCTAGTAATTCGTGTAGGAACTGGTATAGTCGATATTTTGTAATAACTCTTTAGATATTTAGTGTTAGTCGTTATATTCGAATTAGACCTCCAGGATTCCATCTGGAAATTTAGAAATGAATAGAAATATACCTTTTATAAGTTTGCATTTCTATAGATATCTTGATTTTGACTTTTCCTTCCAAACTTAATGGACAATATTGTAACAGTTTACAAGTAAATGATAATACAAGTGGCACAACCGTACCCCTGGCGAGTCGGAATTTCACAATTTCTTAATTTTTTTTACTTTAACTTAAAAAACAAATTGATACAATGGATATGAGTTAAAATGAGATACATATTCATATATATATATATATTTTTTAATTGGGCTCTACATGGAAAATGTTTATATAGAATTATACGTTTTACCATTACTTAGTCACTTAATTCATATGACTTTAAGATAGTTTGACTGAATCTTAGTTACTTATACTCAATCGGCAAACGGTTAGTTCTGTCCAGCTAATGTGTTTGTATATCTTTCATTAGTTTCAATCAGTTCAATTTTAATTTACACCAGCGGGCGAAGTGGCTTGAGTCATTAGAAAAATACGAAAACATTTGCTCTCCTAATCGTTCCCTTGCTCGAAAAACTACTTCCTCCGGATCATAGGTTTTAAATTCATTTGATTGCGAGTAATCAAATATTGAAACTGATCCATTAAATGGAATTTTCAGAATATCACTTTGTATCTTTTTCTGTGTGAATGGTCCCTTAAATGCGTAATGCGCAATCTCGCACTTAATATATTTGTCTTTACGCTTGAGGACATCAAGGACAACTGAACAGTGTAGAAGTTTGAAATAGCTATACAAAATTATGTCCCCTTTTTGTATCTGGTCTTTTTTTAGAACTTTTAATTTAGGTACACTCAGCATTTTCTTATTTCTCTCGAAGCACCTTTCGCAAAGCATGCCATGATCATATTCTACCTGGTTTCTTAACAGTTCGTCGCTTAGACCACGGAACCCTTTCCCTAACTTGAAAAATATTTTAAGAACAATCGTTACTTTTCTTATTTGAACGCTTAGTCTTGTTCCAGTAACGCACCAAGATGCAAAATGTTCGCAATTATTATCAATAATACCGTACCGAAATTCCACTGGGCCTGCTTGTAAAGCCCCAATTGCCCGTTTCACTACTTCTTCTGGAGAACTCGGCTTTATGCTTCCCCAATATTTACAAATCATCACTATGTCTCTTTTTAAATCGACAGTTTCAATTTTACGTTGTAGTTTGGCTAGTGATCCTAGAGGACGAATTTTGTCCCAAAAGGCACCCATCGTACTGTTTGTTTGATGAATTAGTTCTAAATCAATCTGATCACTGGTATCCTCCTTTGGTTCAATAACTCTGATTACAATTGCATGATGATCATAAAAACTCCTTGACAGAATAATATGATCGCCTATGTTGATTTCCTTCCAGGTTTTAACTTGTACTGGTTTAATACAATCCATACAACTTCTAACAGTCTCTTCATGTTTTATCGATTGTGAAGATTTGTTTAACGCATTCGAATCCGTATCATCATCAGGAACGCCCTCAGACAATCGGTCGCCACTTTTGGATTTTATCCCTTCATCGCTGTTTGATGCAAGCCGATATTCGTGTTCGTCTTTCGTGTTCAGTGAATCCGTAGTTGATTCATTATTCATGCACACTTTAGTGTTTCCTATCCCAGTGACCTTTTCAGTGATATTATCAATGTCCGAATTGTTTACCAGTTTCTTCTTTGAATCCTGTCTACTTAATGCATTTACTTCTTCACTTATTACTGAATCAGATGATTTGGTTTTTTTTGTAGGTGTGTTTTTCCGTGACCAGTTAGCAACAGTAATGTGTGACGGGGGTCTTTGCATATCCATGTGATATTCTAACTTTGAACATTCTGTTTCAATATTATCTTCAATTTGAGATTTTTCTGTTTCAATATTATCTTCAATTTGAGATTTTTCTGTTTCAATATTCTCTTCCATTTGAGATTTTTCTGTTTCAATATTCTCTTCCATTTGAGATTTTGGTGTTTCAACATTATCTTCCATTTGAGATTTTTCTACTTCAATATGATCTTCCATTTCAGATTTTTCTGTTTCAGTATTGTCTACAATTTGAATTTTTTCTGTTTCAATATTGCCTTCCATTTGAGATTTTTCATTTTCAATATAGTTTACCTTTTGAAATTTTACTTTTTCAATATTGTCTTCCATTTTAGTTTTTACATATGTTTCGGTTTGTTGACACAATTCGTTGTCATTTGACTGATTCTCCACATTTGTGGCATAATTTGATTCTGAAGTTTTTTCTGTGTGATTTTCATTTTCGGTAGATATTTTAGTTTCAGATATATCATTTATATTATACTCAAAGACTTTGACATGTGACTTGTTTACAGAATCTTCCGCCTGTGTTCCGTCAATCAAACATTTAACCAACTGAGTATGTTCAACTCCGAAGTCTATCCGGCTAGCAATAGTCTCTTGACAGGTGTTTGCTGCCGAATCGCTAGTTTGATCGAAGTTTATCTGGCTAGTAATAGTCTGTTGGCAGGTGTTTGCTGTCGAGTCGATAGTTTGATCTAAGTCTATCTGGCTAGCAATCATCTGTTGGCAGGTGCTTGCTGCCGAGTCGGTAGTATGATCTAAGTCTTTAGTAGCATGTCCCGATTCATTTACTCTTTCACTGGTTTCTATCCTCTGATAAAATCCTACAAAAACGTGCTCTGATTTATTATTATCATCCATGGTGTTTCACATTGAAACTGATCGTTATCGGCAATATCTCTCTTTTTGAAAACGAACCCGGGTTATTGTTAAAATATACGTTATTCCAAAACTCTGTATCTCAAATAAACAAAGAATTTTCTTTTACTTTATATTAATGTTATTCTCTGTGACTTGTCATTTCAATCTGAAAACATCGGGTTACTCCGCTTCTTACCATCTATACTCTGAGATTAGAGGTTCGGAATCGGCCGAGTTTTGACGAATGATGTCATTTGTAAGTTTCCTAGTTATCAAATTCAAGATCGTTCACAGCTGTCCATATTTATCTGGACTTTGCAGTCGACGCATTTGCAAGCGAAACATTTGATGTGGAAACAGTTCAAGGGCGTAACTGAAATAGAAAACAATACGTTCGTACACTAATATGTGTTGTATTAACTCATGCTTTTTGTTTTAATTTGGTAGATTGAACTTTTTGTTGTCAGATATTCAGAATCTCTAGTTTTATCAATGTAATGCCAAGACACGTTTTGCCCTGTAACTCCTGCTTTTCTGTTCTTAATTTAATAATAGTTTAAAACATAAAAAGAAGATGGGGTATAAGTAATAATGAGACAATTCTTTACAAGAGACCAAAATGACAAAGAATTTAATAACTATTAATGAATTTCTTCTAAAACCCTTGTTTTTTCCATAGTTTTTGAAAGAAAATAAGTGTCTGTGGTAGATGTATGACAACTATAGAGAGAATCATTTCTCCTCCGAAGCATCAGAGATCACCCCCATGTGTTCTTGGGGGGGGGGGGGGGGTCGAGTTGCCCAGTCTTTAGTTTTATATGGTGTTTTTTTTTTAACTATAATAAGTGTTTGCCTGTTTACTTGTTTGTCTGTTTGTCTTTTTTTATAACCATTGCGTTGTCAATTTATTTTCGATTTATGAGTTTGAATGACTCTTGAATCTCTCGCCTCTCTTCCTGACAAATTTTCAATTAGTTGTAATATCTTAAATACAAGGACATAAACTTTCGTTTTTTCGACTTATCCTAAATGCTCTTCAACTTTGTACTTGTTTGGGTTTATAAATATTTGATATGAGCGTCCTTTATTAGTCTGATGTATACAAAACATGCGTTTGGCGTTCTAAATTATAATCCTGGTATCTTTGATAAATATTTTAAGTTTATTTATATATATACTATTATTTTTTAAAAAAAAGGTCTGTTATCTTGAAACGGAGAGGCGAGCATCCTCAAACCAACTATAATCAACAGGACGTTGTGTTAATAAATATAATGTGTACTACGTTCCTGCTTTTAAATACGTCCAAGTAAAAGAATACACATGTATCAAACAATGTCGAATCATAAATTAAAACAGGATAGTCAGCCTTCAACTATAAAAAAAAGTAAAATATCGAATTCTTAACAGTGATTCCCTAGGAAAATGGCCAAATCAAAAGCCCAAACACATCGAGCGAATAGATAACAACTGTCATATTCCTGACTTGGTACTGTTATGTATATATATATATATGTATTGTATCGTCGTATGTGTTTTGTAATTAAGTCGTGAGAGTTGTGTCCCTTTGAATGATGATGATGCATATTTGTCATGTGATGTTATCTGTCGCTTTGAAATAAACGTGCTATGGAAATAGATGTGTTTTTGTTGCTCTTAAGCAAATACAACTTTAGATGTGTTTTGTAATTAAGTCGTGAGAGTTGTGTCCCTTTGAATGATGATGATGCATATTTGTCATGTGATGTTATCTGTCTCTTTGAAATAAACGTGCTATGGAAATAGATGTGTTTTTGTTGCTCTTAAGCAAATACAACTTTAGCGGCATGGGGAGGCAAGTATATGTCCCCCCATGTACGTAATAGTACAGACATTTTCTTCTGTAGAAAATGGTGAATCAAAACTGGTTGTATAGCAAGCTAAACCTCTCACTAAAAATTCCATTATATTGAAAACGATATGTGAACAAAACAAAGACATACTAGTTACAAATGTCAAAAATAAGGGGACAGCAATAAACAGAAACACCTATACCTTAAAGTCGGCTACTAAAGGCCCCGACAAGAAAAAAAGGAAACATTTCAATTAAAAAACCTAACGGTCTATTTTAAAACAAAACAATTTGCCAAAATCAAATATAACAAATATGAACCAACGACAACCACTAAAACACAGTCTATCAAAACTAAACTTGGTACCAAATGTAAAGAGAACCTAAGTTGTAATTGCTGACGAAAATGCAACAACGTTTCTCAAACTCGTATCAATTTAAGGAAGGCATACATAAGCAGCTAAAGTGAAGTACAAAATGCATTTAAAAGAGTAAGATCTGTTAATGTGTCACAATGTTTTGCTACACATATTTCGTGTAAACAAATTAATGTTTATACCATACGACAGATATGGGATTCAGAAATACAAACTTTCTAAAATACTGGATATAAACATAAAGAATTTTCGTTGTTGTATTCTTTTACACAAAGCAAACAGGAATTTTATTAGCAATAAAGATGTCTGAAAATATAACCACTATGAAGCTTGGAACAAAACTTCAAGAACCTCTAATTTGCAGTTCATAAGCAAAATTAAGATACAGTGACTGATGTGTCGACGTGTTTCTGTGCCAATGGAAGGTTATGGTCACTAGACAAGTCCTTAAGAAAATACCATAGTAAGCACAACAAGCTGAGAAATCCACACGCCATAAGATGCGACTAGATTTACATTCCTATCTAGGAACTAAATTTTTAATCATTCATTTCCTTTTACAAAATTGCTCGTTATATCTTCAGGATTAGGATAATCAATTTAACCGAAGCTACCCGGAGACTCCATATCAGAATTATGTTCTCTTATGCATTTGATATAAGTGATTTGCATTTGTAACTGGTAAATCATAAATGACAGACCTAGTGTTTTGGGATTTGTTATTTTTGGTCCAAAAAAAGAAAAAGAAAATTAGATCAAGGTCAAAAGTCAAGGTCATATTCTGAATTTGGTTTTGGCTTATTCTCACTTATTTTAAAACATCGTACGTACAAGATAACGACAACATTTATATTTCATCGAAATGTTATTTGCGACAAATCGTATCTTTTAAATTTGGGTTGAAAGGGTGCATAATAGACATTAAATGGGAGTTTTGCCCCTCTTACACTTAGAATAAGGCGTATAGTGGTATAACATATTAACCATACATACATTTGTAGATACAGGAAGATGTGGTGTGAGTGCTAATGAGACAACTCTCCATCCAAAAAAATTATATTAGGTCAATATACGGCCTTCAACACGGAGCCTTGGACCACACAGAACAACAAGCTATAAATGGCCCCAAAATTACAATTGTGAAACCATTCAAACGGGGAAACCAACGGTCTAATCTATATAAAAAACGAGAAACGAGAAACACGTATAAAATACATAAACAAACGACAACTACTGTACATCAGATTCCTGACTTAGGACAGGTGCAAACATTTGCAGCGGGATTAAACGTTTTAATGGTACCAAACCTTCTCCCTTTTTCTGAAACAATAGCATTACATCACAACATAGAAAAAACACACGATAAAATATCAATTGGCAGGCTTAACTCAATAAAAAAACGTAAATTAGCACACTATGAACGAACAAATTTGATCTGTGATATCTGAATGAAAATGCACAGTTAATAAAATATTAGGGACAAACATTCAAGGCCAAAAAACAAACAAACAAGTCCAAACAAAGCCATGACAAGACACCACTGCGAAATATTTCACCCTTCGAAAATAATTACTTTTGAAAAAAAAAAAGTTTTTAATAATACAGGTAAATGAAAAATAATTTTGTCGTTTTAGGTATACTACCACGTCCACTTGTATTTTTGTCCATCTGATGAGTTAAGCCTTTTTCAACTGATTTTTATAGTTCGTTCTTATGTTGTACTGTTATACCACTGTCCCAGGTTAGGGGGAGGGTTGGGATCCCGCTAACATGTTTTACTCCGCCACATTATTTATGTATGTGCCTGTCCCAAGTCAGGAGCCTGTAATTCAGTGGTTGTCGTTTGTTTATGTGTTACATATTTGTTTTTCGTTCATTTTTTTTTTATATAAATGAGGCCGTTAGTTTTCTCGTTTGAATTGTTTTACATTGTCTTATCGGGGCCTTGTATAGCTGACTATGCGGTATGGGCTTTGCTCACTGTTAAAGGCCGTGCGGTGACCTATAGTTGTTAACGTCTGTGTCATTTTGGTCTTTTGTGGATAGTTGTCTCATTGGCAATCATACCATATCTTCTTTTTTATACTTATGCATATAAAATTCTTCCAATAATTAGGAATACCAAGAAAGTTCTGTCATATAAATACATAATTTAACACTAGATACAAATTAGGGTGAATATCAACAATAAAACTATACAGTTAGAGCTAGCTAAAACTTCCCTGTACAGATTTAAGGAGAATAATCTTAAAGTTCATACACATGTTGTATGAAGAAGTGAAAATTAGAAGATATTCCAAATAATGTATATAGACACGATCCATATCAATATAAAATAACAAAAAAGCATTATAAACAGTATCAACAGGTCGAATAAACAAGAAAATACGATTTGAGAGTACTCGCAGTTACTGACAGCTAGTTAAAAGCCAAAATCAATTAATAATTAAAAAAAAATCATGCATCAGAGACTTAAATCAACTAAAACACATCCCAGGGATTTAGTATTTTAACGTCATGAACAGTCAGAGAAAACATGACTTGTGCAATGCCAAAAAATAAATGTATCGACAGGTAGTAGGATAGTGAGGAGCGACTTCTACAGAGATAAAAATTAACGTGTTTGTGTCTCTATATATCCCGCCTTAAAAGAAGATACAATTTAATTATGTTTTAATTTGCTAGTGACAAAATCGATATTAGTGCCAATGTAAACTATATTCAGAGATCTAATTACAATATTGGTACGATAACCCTTACTTATAAGTTTGTTTAACAGTTTAAAGGTTCGATGAGTTTACACGGATCACATAGTGATTTCCTCGCTTTAAGTACAATATTACCGTAAAATACCATTTTTAATAAGTTTTCTACAGGTACAGCCAAAATTACTAATCAAATCTTTGTATCTATGGAAGAATTTAGTAAAAGTTTTAAGTAATTTATGGTATCGAAATCCCTGACACAATAATTTCCCAGTGATACATTATGATTGTGACATCAGAACACACACGGGCATACCGAACGAGTTGGGATATATAAACACCGTATGATGGAGACGAAGGCACATCGCCGTTTAAAAAAGGAAAATTAACAATAGGAAATGAAAAATCGTCTCTTTTGTCGTAAATGTTAGTATGTAGTTTCCCGTTTTAAAATTGCAATGTCTAAATCTAGAAAAGGACAACGGCTGCTGTTTATGTTAGATTTAGTTAAAGTAAGTTCTTTTGGGTAAATTTCGGAAGTATATTTAGACAACTCTGGATTATTCAACGAAAAAATATCATCCAGATAATGGTAGGTTTTTTTGAATGTATCAACCAAATATAACAATGATGGGTCTTTACTGAGTTTGGTCATAAACTGAGATTAATAGTAATATAGAAATGAATCTGCTATTAAAGGGGCACAGTTAGTGACCATAGGAATACCTACTACCTGACGATACACTATATCGCCGAAACGTACATAAATGTTATCTAGCAGAAAACTTAAAGCTTCAATCATATCCTCACATTTCCAGTAAGTGTATCGTTACAGAAAAAGGCTTTAAACGAGTTACAGCAAAACAAATTACAATGAGATTTTTAGAAAGACCATTTTATCAAATACAACCAGATGCTCCGCAGGGCGCAGCTATATACGACCGCAGAGGTTGAACCCTGAACAGTTGGGGCAAGTATGGACACAACATTTAAGCTGGATTCAGCTCTAAATTTGGATTGTGATTAAATAGTTGACACAGCATAGGTTTCTGACACAGAATGAATGTTGTCTAATGAACTTAAAATATTTTTTTTTGTCTTTGAGCAATTCACTATGCTGCTGAATATTAATCCTCTCAAAAAATTGTTTGAAGAAATTTTCTTTTTTTTATGAAATCTGAAATGAGAAAAATTTACCCCCCATTTTTTTTCTCACATCCCCCTTTCCCTTTTTCTAAAACTGATCTCAATTCAAATTCCTAATGGAGTTTGCAACAATAACTACTCATTTAAATACATCATAGAATATTAAAATGTAAAATAAAGACTTAGTGCTTGTTATCACTGAATGGTAAAGATTGTTTTAATTTATCAGTTGGTAGTAAAAGTGAATAAACATTGTATATTGTATAAAACAATGATTTAAGTTGATTCAACTACTATTCTGGACAAAGAAAGATAACTCCAATTAAAAATTTCTTGCTATTGCACAATATTGTGCAATTAGATATTTCTTGCTATTGCGAAATACTGTGCAACTGAAAATATTTGCTATTGCACAATATTGTGCAATTGAAGATTTCTTGCTATTGCGCAATACTGTGCAATTGAAAATTGCTTGCTATTGCACTTGAAGATTTCTTGCTATTGCTGAATACTTAATATAATAATTTTGGATCCTGATTTGAACCAACTTGAAAACTGGGCCCATAATAAAAAAATCTAAGTATATGTTTAGATTCAGCATATCAAAAAAGCCCCAAGAATTCAATTTTTGTTAAAATCAAACTTAGTTTAATTTTGGACCCTTTGGACTTTAATGTAGACCAATTTGAAAACGGGACCAAAAATTAAGAATCTACATACACAGTTATATTTGGCATATCAAAGAACCCCAATTATTCAATTTTTGATGAAATCAAAAAAAGTTTAATTTTGGACCCGATTTGGACCAACTTGAAAACTGGGACAATAATTAAAAATCTAAGTACATTTTTAGATTCAGCATAACAAAGAACCCCAAGGATTCATTTTTTGTTAAAATCAAACTAAGTTTAATTTTGGACCCTTTGGACCTTAATGTAGACCAATTTGAAAATGGGACGAAAAATTAAGAATCTACATACACAGTTAGATTCGGCATATCAAAGAACCCCAATTATTCAATTTTGATAAAATCAAACAAAGTTCAATTTTGGACCCTTTGGGCCCCTTATTCCTAAACTGTTGGGACCAAACCTCCCAAAATCAAACCCAACCTTCCTTTTATGGTCATTAACCTTGTGTTTAAATTTCAAAGATTTCTATTTACTTATACTAAAGTTATGGTGCGAAAACCAAGAATAATGCTTATTTGGACCCCTCTTAGGCCCCTAATTCCTAAATTGTTGGGACCAAAACTCCCAAAATCAATCCCAACCTTCCTTTTGTGTTCATAAACCTTGTGTTTAAATTTCATTGATTTCCATTTACTTATACTAAAGTTATTGTACGAAAACCAAGAATAATGCTTATTTGGGCTCTGTTTTGGCCCCTAACTCCTAAACTGTTGGCACCAAAACTCCTAAAAACAATCCCAACCTTTCTTTTGTGTTCATAAACCTTGTGTCAAAATTTCATAGATTTCAATTTACTTAAACTAAAGTTATAGTGCGAAAACCAAGAAAATGCTCATTTCGGCCCTTTTTGGCCCCTAATTCCTAAAATGTTGGAACCAAAACTTCCAAAATCAATCCCAACCTTCCTTTTGTGGTCATAAACCTTGTGTTAAAATTTCATAGATTTCTATTCACTTTCACTAAAGTTAGAGTGCGAAAACTAAAAGTACTCGGACGACGACGACGACGCAAGACGACGCAGGACGACGACGACGCCAACGTGATAGCAATATACGACGAAAAATTCAAATTTTTGCGGTCGTATAAAAACTTTTTCTTTATAAACTTCTATGGAAGTGTAGTGTACAGAGTAGAACCAGGTGCTCCGCAGGGCGCAGCTTTATACGACCGCAGAGGTCGATCCCTGAACAGTTGGGGCAGGTATGGACAAAACATTTAAGCGTGATACAGCTCTGAATTTGGATTGTGATCAAATTGTTGACATTATATGGGTTTTTTACACAAAACAAATGTCAAGCCACTCCATCATCATCATCAACTCAATTCAAATTTGAAATGGACTTTGCAACCATAAACACTCATTTAAATACATCAGAAAATTATAAAAATAGAAAATGACATGATAGTCATGTCTGGCAAATTTCCAACATACATTATCTAAGAACATTTTAGAAAAGATAAGGAAAAAAAGCTTCATCAGCAACATTTTATATTGGCAAATTTCCAATGAAGTTATTTACATAAAGTTATTGGCAAATAAAAATAGAAAATGACATCATAGTCATGTCTGGCAAATTTCCAACATATATTATCTAAAAATATTTTAGATAAGATAAGGAAAAAAAAAACTTCATCAGCAACATTTTATATTGGCAAATTTCCAATGAAGTTATTTACATAAAGTTATTGGCAAATAAAAATAGAAAATGACATCATAGTCATGTCTGGCAAATGTCCAACATACATTATCTAAAAACATTTTAGATAAGATAAGGAAAAAAAGCTTCATCAGCAACATTTTATATTGGCAAATTTCCAATGAAGTTATTTACATAAAGTTCTTGGCAAATAAAAATAGAAAATGACATCATAGTCATGTCTGGCAAATTTCCAACATATATTATCAACTACTATTCTATACAAAGAAAGATAACTCCAATTGAAAATTAATTGCTATTGCACAATATTGTGCAATTAGATATTTCTTGCTATTGTGCAATACTGTGCAATTGAAAATTTCTTGCTATTGCACAATACTTGATATGGAATCCTGATTTGGACCAACTTGAAAACTGGACCCATAATCAAAAATCAAAGTACATGTTTAGATAAAGCATATCAAATAAGCCCAAGAATTTAATTTTTGTTAAAATCAAACTTAGTTTAATTTTGGACCCTTTGGACCTTAATGTAGACCAATTTGAAAACTGGACCAAAAATTAAGAATCTACATACACAGTTAGATCTGGCATATCAAAGAACCCATTTATTCAATTTTTGATGAAATCAAACAAAGTTTAATTTTGGACCCCCATTTGGACCAACTTGAAAACTAGGCCAATAATAAAAAAAATCTAAGTACATTTTTAAATTCAGCATATCAAAGAACCCCAAGGATTCAATTATTTGTTAAAATCAAACTAAGTTTAATTTTGGACCCTATGGACCTTAATGTAGACCAATTTGAAAACGGGACAAAAAATTAAGAATCTACATACATAGTTAGATTCGGCATATCAAAGAACCCCAATTATTCAATTTTTGATGAAATCACACAAAGTTCAATTTTGGACTCTTTGGGCCCCTTATTCATAAACTGTTGGGACCAAAAACTCCCAAAATCAAACCCAACCTTCCTTTTATGATCATAAACCTTATGTTTAAATTTCATAGATTTCCATTTACTTATACTAAAGTTATGGTGCAAAAACCAAGAATAATGCTTATTTGGGCCCTTTTTTGGCCCTTAATTCCTAAACTGTTGGAACCAAAACTCCCATAATCAATCCCAACCTTCCTTTTGTGGTCATAAACCTTGTGTTTAAATTTCATTGATTTCTATTTACTTATACTAAAGTTATTGTGCGAAAACCAAGAATAATGCTTATATGGGCCCTTTTTTGGTCCTTAATTCCTAAACTGTTGGAACCAAAACTCCCAAAGACAATCCCAACCGTCCTTTTATGGTCATAAACCTTGTGTTGTTTAAATTTCATAGATTTCCATTTACTTATACTAAAGTTATGGTGCAAAAACCAAGAATAATGCTTATTTGGGCCCTTTTTTGGCCCTTAATTCCTAAACTGTTGGAACCAAAACTCTCATAATCAATCCCAACCTTCCTTTTGTGGTCATAAACCTTGTGTTTAAATTTCATTGATTTCTATTTACTTATACTAAAGTTATTGTGCGAAAAACCAAGAATAATGCTTATTTGGGCCCTTTTTTGGCCCTTAATTCCTAAACTGTTGGAACCAAAACTCCAAAGACAATCCCAACCGTCCTTTTGTGGTCATAAACCTTGTGTCAAAATTTCATAGATTTCTATTCACTTAAACTAAAGTTATAGCTCGAAAACCAAGAAAATGCTTATTTGGGCCCTTTTTGGCCCCTAATTCCTAAAATGTTGGGAACAAAACTCCCAAAATCAATCCCAACCTTCCTTTTGTGGTCATAAACCTTGTGTTAAAATTTCATTGATTTCTATTCACTTTTACTAAAGTTAGAGTCCGAAAACTAAAAGTATTCGGACGACGACGACGACGACGCAGGACGACGACGACGACGCCAACGTGATAGCAATATACGACCGAAAAATTAAAATTTTTGCGGTCGTATAAAATTCATAACTGTCAACAGAATTATAAGGACCACCAAAAGCATGTATTTTATCTAAAACCTCTAAAGAATTTTTAACACTCCAGAAATAATTAATACCATTATTTTCATTAGCTTTATTACAAAAGTTAATAACCAGTTCTTTGATAGTAGTAAGAGAGGTAGTTAGAAGCACTGATAGATAGTAGAACACTTACTCGAAGCGGAGATGAAACGGAATTTAAATGTTTGTTGTGTAATTTCGGTAACCAGTACATGGTAGGGACTTTCAAATGTTCGGAAGATGCTTTAAGCTGGGTAGTGGCAGTGGTATGCTTGTTAACGATTTGACTCTCTGTGGTGCGCACGGACCTGAATGTAGAGGAATTGATAATTTAGTTTTGAAGAACTTCCGTGTGGTATATGCGTCACGGTACGAAAACAAACCGCTCTGCGAGTACCTTGAGTTTATTTTTTATTCTAGAAATGGGAATATTATGGTTCCTATTATTAATTTCAGAATTGTTTACTAAATGAGATATTCGAATATTAACAGTATTCATAATTTTATTCAAATAACTATCTAAAGATTTTTTATCAGATTTTTCACGTTTGCAACAATTTTTACAGTAGGCAGACAGAGCAGAGCGTCTTTAATGACACTGTTTCCAATCTATTATAGATGGAGGACGGTTATTTCGGTCCTTTCTTTAGAAAAGTTATGACCTCACGGTCTTCGACGATGTCGAAATCTCCTGTAATAACATGACCATAGGGAACATATCTAAAACTATATGTCTCAAGTGGAAGGAACATGATTTTCTATATTGACGTCTGCTGTAATTGACGTATAATTAAAAATCAAATTTCTGCTCGTATTTTTTTATAAGAATACGAAATAATGGAATGACATTATGTTCTATATTATCAAAATAATAATATGGAGGTATTTTAAAAGCGATAGACAGAACAGTCATTGAATATGCTAGACAAATTAATAAAATCAATACCTCTATTTATATATTTTGATTTAAGAAAATGTCGTTTATGATTTTCAGGTTTATCAATAGAGGTAATATAACAAAAAAAGAAGTGCTAAAAGTTTGTGTGAAAATGCAGGGGCTATCTTTTGTACTTATTTAAAGTAAATGTTTATAAAACATTATAATTTCAAAAGCATTGTCAAATAAACTATCAAATAATACCGGAAGTAACATTATTCAGACTGCGAGTAACAAATTACCTCCCTTATTTCAAACAAAATTGTATAGAAACCATACATTTTTTTGAATCAGGAAACGGCAAGCTACCATTTGACACTGGAAATGACATTCTAAACCCTTATTTTGATATTTTTATATCAAAGGAAATGGTAAAAAGTGGAAAGACCAACAATTGTTCTCTAAGATAGTTTTTAATTCCAAAAATAAAATTGAGAAATGTAAAAAAAACAACATTTTGAAATAATTGGATACCAAAATTTCTTTTCCAAGAAATGTGACCATACCGATTCTTGTGCGAAATGATCTATGAATATTTGTGGGTAAAGTACTGTAACAGACTTATTATAGATCATTATACGCATGTTCTATGTTATCCATGTGGTTAATTGATCCTACCAGTGGTGGATCGAGAAATCTTTAAAAGGTTTTTTTTTTGGGGGGGGGGGGGAAACGGTTGGGGGCCAAAAAGGGAAACCGCTCAAGTCTTGCTGCAGTGATTCCCTAAATAATCAACCAAGTTTTTCACAAAAAGGGGAGATGGGGTGATCACTTTGGCCCTCTCTTCTAAATCCGTCTCTGACTCCGTTCAACGTTCATTGTATGTGTATTATTTTTAATTATTTTTCTTTGACGCTCAATTACATACATATCATCATAACATGTACATGTGATAACATTATTTGTTAATAGTAGGCTATCTGTCATTATTACTACTCAACCTATATAGATAACTTAATGAATAATGCTATATACATTTACAACATACAAAACATATGCCAGAACAATAAACATGTTAAGATGAAGATTATAAGATATATATAAGATATATAAGATATATACCTCCAACGTTGCGAATCTACTGATTTTTAGACATAGATTGATCGAATGCTAAAATGTTATCAAAGAACACGCTATAAGATATTAAATATAACTGTAATGACATTTTAAAATGCCATTTCCCAGTAACATGTACCAGTTACACGTGATCAGTAATTACATGACAGAGAGACATGTTTTAGACGAAAATATGTATCTTACATTTCACTAACAGATGTTGATTATGTTGAAAATATTTATGTAACTGTAATTGCCTTGCACCTACCTGATTTCAATGTAGCTGTATGTGCATATATACATATTACACGCCTCAAGATTTATAATTTGATCCACACACTTTAAGAAGATATCGCCTTCCGGAATATGGCAGCTCTTATTATATATATGCGTCTTATTAATCGATCGCACATCCAATAATACACTTGTTATGTTTATAAACACACTCAAGTAAGTGTATAGTTCAAACTCGTTCAAAAGTTAAACTTATAAAAACCATTACATTTGCAAATGCATCTTTATGCTGTGATGTTTTCGTTCTGTATAATCAGTTTTGTTATTGATTAGATTGGATGGTGAGTTAATTGTATCATTTGCAATCATACAACATATTTTTAAAACTATATTGTCTGATCGGTTGTCAGGAGGAATTTTCAAAAAAAACAAAATATTCTTTTAAATTATGTTATACATTTTTAAAATCCAATTTTAAGGTCTGTCGTCTAGTCCTGTCAGTAAACATTGTTATGCAAACACACCTACTCTGTTGTTATGACTCATTAAAAATCAATTTTTATTTTTTCTGTGTTTTTTTTATACTGTAGAATTTATGCCTTTGCACAAAAAGATCAACATATTTTCACACTTGAAGCTAGTTGATTAAGTGTCACACATTATTTTGGTATTAAATTTTATATTTCAAACTGTCTAATTATATTGATTTCTATTATGTACATTTCGTATACAGCATGCATTTTTAATTTATTCAATACTAATAATGATCTCGAAAGTCGCTATGAATTTAGATGTCCGAAATATTTGTTTACATCTGAAACATGTAAGATTATAAATTTATATTTGTCAATAACCTTTTAAACTCTAAGCAAATGTAAATATTTTACAAGTTCGTTATGCAGCTTTTTATTCGGTCATATCAAATACACACATAATTCAATTGATTGATGGATTGATCACCTATCGTAATTCTCTTTGATAAATTAAATCACTTTATTATATAATTTCTGTTTACAACATGACCCCAACAAACTGTGTTGTAATAGCAACTTTATTTGGTATTTAAGAAAGATAAATTTATATTCAGGGAGTCCCCGGACTCAGTTTGGATATGCCAAAGAGAGCACTTGAACTGCGTTCGGATTTTCCATCGCGATCATTTACATTGTTTTTGATTTAAAATAACTAAGTTGTAGCACTGATATTTTATATTTGGACTTTATTAAATGAATTTGGACTTTACCAATTTGTTTATGTTTACTGTATTGAACTTCCGACTTGTGTGTGAATAAGGAGCTAGTACCCCGCATTTTGAATCGTTCCCAAAGACGGAATCCCACTCGAAGCCGTTCTGGCAATGTTTATCTGAAAAGGTACAAAATCTTTCTTCATATAAGTACAAACGTGTAGTATACATCTTGTTTATTCTAAACTATTGAAAATTAAACTAAACCGCTTTGTCTTAGATATTCTTTAAATGATCCTTGATTTTGTCCCAGAAAAGTTCTTTTGCGTAACTGTCTTCGCTCCAAGCTGCATAATTTGATAACTTTATGAACGAGTAAATTGCTGCATTCATATTTTTAAATTCCACCTCTTCGAGCATGACGGGGAAAATTGTTAATGATCCTTCTTTAGTAAGTTTGCTTCGAGCCACATCAAGCTGAAAGAGACACCATTCATTTTTTGAAAAGTTCTTAGAAAAAACAGGTATAACCGTTTTGCTCAAATTCATGTGATCAACGATATTGTCCGCAAAAACTTTCCCAACTTCGAAATCCCTATGCGGAATACATAGTCTGAAGCCATGTTCTACTTCTATTTCCTTGATAAGTTTATCTTTCACCCACTTGAAATCTTCATAGCAGTATATCACGTAGGCAACATACACACAATTATTGTGTTTCAGTTGCTGATAATTTCTATAGCGCGATCGAATGTTGTATAGTTGGAAACGGATGCGCCATCTACAAAAGTATATAATGATTGTAGCAAATAGAATAACACCAACAAGACTTCCAACTGACACTGCAATAATTAAAACGATATTTTTACAGCTTTCGGGAGTCGGATTGTAATTGATTAGAAACTCTGAGTTGTCACACCTGTAATTCGTTGCATTTTTGATTTCAACCTTTGTTGATTTCATCCAGTTTCTGAACCACATTAGGTCACAGGAACACGTGAAATGATTTTTTGAAAGATCAATTTTCTTTAAATTGTCAAGAACAGTTGATGGTATAGATTTTGAACTAATCATGCTTATTTTATTATTCTGCAACTTAAGTTCTTGTAGTGACTTAACGTCTTTAAACGTTGATGAACCATCGATCCATGGTACTATCTTGTTGTTCGCCATAGAAAGCAACTGAAGTCGAGGGAATTGGTATAGGAAGTTCCAGGGAATATAATCAATTTGTAATTTTTCCAAATAAAGTTTTTGTAGTTTTGTTAATGGTTTGAACATGTCGCGGATAGATTTTTGTGTGAAATCGAACACATTGTTTGACAGATCAAGAGAAAAAATATTTCTGCATTTATCGAAAAGTGTCTGCGGGTCAAAATATCCGACTTGTGCAGACCAGTTGGTAAAACGGAATCCGTTTGTCATAAAAAAACTTAATTGTTCTAAAGACGAGCTATTAAATGCATACGGGCTTATTTTAAAGCTACGTCCTTGCATTTTAATCAAACTGAGTTCCTTCAAGCTCTTTAAGTCTGAAAATGTATTTGTATGCAGTTGATTTATGTTGAGGCCGTTTAAAAACAATCGTTTTAATGATTGTAGGCATCTAAATTTGTCTTTCATGTCGGCAAATGATTGCAGTTGAGTATATGAAAGATGTAATATCTTTAACTGAAAAAGGCCTTCATCACAAAACGCAGGGATTTCCGATAACGGGTTGTCGCCCAGATGTAACCAAGTTAAGCTAGAGAGTCCTTTTAGATTCAAATTTTGGCTTGATATTCTATTCCAGTTTAGGTCTAGTCTGAACAACTCTTTTAATTGTGCAAACCATGTTCCATTGAATGTTTCAATATCATTGTTGGTCATGGAAATTTTATGAATCTTGCACCCTTTAAGTCCACTAAACATGCCGTCAAAGGGTTTGAGTTTCATGCTTTTTAATACCAATGTATTTATGTAACGTTTCGGTAGGCTGTAAAAGCTGTACGCTAGATCACTACTTATAAGTTGACTATTACCAGAAATGTCCAATTTACATAACCATATCATACCACTGAATGTATTGTTGTGAATGAATGTTATATTGTTGTATTTTAAGTTCAAGTCAGTTACATGAGAACTCGCTAATGATATGTTTTCTAGTGACTTTTTAGATAGTATCTGTAAGTCGTTGTTTATAAATACAACCTTCCGTGTTCCATCGGGGAATTTCGGAATGTACGTCAGTTTTTGTTTTGATCTTCCATCTCCATCGCATGTTCCAACGTTTATTGTACTTTTTTTACACTTTTCAACACTACATGTACAATATTTGTTGCATTCAGTACTTGCTAACACCAGTGGTAAAATCGAAAGAAGTAGAAACTGCATAATGTCTGAAAAAAAAGAACTCAAGATAAACTCACAAATACTTTAATAAGGAGGAGTTAATAAAGACAACAGTAGTATACCGATGTTCAAAACTCATAAATCGATAGAAAAAAACCAAATCCGGTTCACAAACCAAAACCGAGGGAAAAGCATTAAATATAAGAGGAGAATGATGACACAACATTAAAATTTAACACACACAGAACCGACTAAGCATTAGACAAAATACGATGAGAATAACAAATATAACATCAAAACTTAATAAATGAATTTGGGATAGAAAAGTTCCGTGACACGTCTTATAATAATGTGAATTCACACTCAAAAATAAGAGGAAACAAACGACACAAAAGAAACACAACGTTAAATGTAACACACACAGAAACAAACTATAATATAACAATGACCATATTCCTTACTTGGTACAGGACATTTTTTAAAAAGACAAAAATGGTGGGTTGAACCTGGTTTTATGGCATGCCAAACCTTCCGCTTTAATGGCCATGTTAAATATAACATAAAAATGACAACACAACATTACAGGACTACAATACAAATAAATAGAACATATTTGACAAAAAAACACACGAATAATAGCTAACAAAAAATATAAAACAACACGTTTAATAATTTATTGCGTCCGAAGCGCTTTTCAGGATTTACCTTCATCAGGAACGCTCAAAGCCAAACATTTGATATCCGAAGATGTATAAGTACCGAAAATCGTTGAAGAGGTATATGTTAAAAATACCTAAAATAAATAGCCAAATTCATTTAAAGCCAACTTTGCCTGAGGGAGTTGAAACCTTAGTTTCATAATAATTTCAAAATTTATAAACGGACAATTTTAGTAAAGTTTGTTTAATCATGTCAGTACCGAAGCACTGACTACTGAGCTGATGATACCCTCGGGGACTGATAGTCCACCAGCAGAGGTATCGACCCAGTGATGTAAAAATATAAAACAACACGTTTAATAATTTATTGCGTCCGAAGCGCTTTTCTGGATTTACCTTCATCAGGATGCTCAAAGCCAAACATTTGAAATCCGAAGATGTATAAGTACCGAAAATCGTTGAAGAGCTATATGTTAAAAATACCTAAAATAAATAGCCAAATTCATCTAAAGCCAACTTTGCCTGAGAGAGTTGAAACCTTAGTTTCATAATAATTTCAAAATTTATAAACACATAACACATAACCAGGTTTAAACTTTAATACGCC
The DNA here is from genome assembly GCA_019925275.1 of Mytilus edulis. NCBI lineage: Eukaryota > Metazoa > Mollusca > Bivalvia > Mytilida > Mytilidae > Mytilus > Mytilus edulis. The sequence goes on along the minus strand of CM034356.1, from coordinate 50,393,448 downwards.
AGAAGTGCGTATCGTCCACACATGACTTACTAGTGACGCCAAGATACAAAAGTTTGAAAGCCAAAACAAGTACAAAGTTGAACAGCATCGAGGACCAAAATTTCAAAAAAGATGTGCCAAAAACGGCCAGGGTTTTCTGTTTGGGACCAGAACATCCCTATTAATTAGAATAATTTATACTTTTACAATCAGTAAATTCTATAAAATGACTATTTAAAATATATACATGATAAAACTGAAGTATTAACTAATTACAGAAAACAACCTGTACAAGTAAAATGTAGCGTTTTTGATCAATTTACAAGCTTATTTGAAATATTTCAAATTTATTGTTTTATTTTGAGCAAAATAGAAAAGTTATTATGTGGATCTGAACTTTGATAAATAAAGACATTAGTAGTATACCACTGTTTAATAGTCATACATCGAATAAGTGAACACAAATGCGGGTTATAAACTAAAACCGAGGGATACACATCAACCATTAGAAGAACAGAAACACAGAACTTCAATTACGCCAACATACATAGAAAGGGACTTTTTTATATCAACTGTAATAATCCTGACTTGGTACATGTACATGCTGTTTGAGGAAAAACAAATGATTGGTTGTACCTTGTCCCATGCGTAGCCAAACATCCCGCTTATATGACAATGATAAAGATAATACTGAAATGACAACACTGGTGCGAAACATCATAACTAAATATATGAATGTTGGATATATATATATATATATATATATATCAAATTTACAGATCTAACATTGTTGGGTTGATGTTTAGACGAATTGTATATATGTTCCAGACCGTATGAGTATTTGGACCGTACGCGTACGGTATGGACCGTATGCGTACTTTTTCAAAATACGCATACGGTCGGACCGTACGCGTACGGTCTGATTAACATTAAGAAGTTAGTCACGTTTATTAGATACAAATGTATATAACAGATCAACAGAACTTATGTCTCAAATTAATAGAAAAAGTTCAATAGTTATGGAAATAAAAACTTAATATTTTAACTATTTAAAATAATCACGCTTATTTAATCTGTTAATCTCCTGCATTTAGCATGTCAGTAATTCGTTAACTGCATGCAGCCCATTATGCTCATTGAAATTGAAGTTCTCAGAAGTAAACATAATGTGGGGAGACAATTGTTATAGAATATGTAGAAATTTTACAAAAAAAGACGAAGGAACATGCATGAACAAATCATATTAATGTAAAAGAAAATATGACGTTCCTTGTGTTGTGGTACATTTGTAGCAAGTGTCACCTTGGTCCAGAGTAACAAAATAGGATTCAGATATACATTTAAACAAATATTTAATGTCAATTGTTCGCTTATTCACTCTATTCATCTATTTGTAATAATAACAATTTGTATAACTAACAATAAAGATTTTGATAAATGTTTGTTTAAATTTAACCCATATGATCCCATGCAAAACATCTCTGCTCAGCTGGACCGTACGCGTATACTCATACGGTCCGACCGTACGCGTATGGTCGGACCGTACGAGTATACGTATACGGTCCGGACCGTACGCGTACGGTCCAAATACTCATATGGTCTGGAACATATACATTATATACACAGCCATGTATCACCATCATTGATGGCGATCCGATGGATACATCTGTTGTTGAGTTGTCACTGACTCAGACGTACTCATAAATATAATTATTTTCTGTGACTGTATATTACATTAATTTGTAGGATCCTTTACTATAGATAATTTAGCTGATCTGTAACAATAACATCTTCATTCCTAATATATCATGTACTGCAGTACGCCGCTAGATTCTATTTTTTGTAGAGCCCAGGTGGTCGTGTGGTCTAGCGGAACGGCTGCAGTGCAGGCGATTTGGTGTCACGATATCACAGTAGCATGGGTTCGAATCCCGGCGAGGAAAGAACCAAAAATTTGCGAAAGCAAATTTACAGATCTAACATTGTTGGGTTGATGTTTAGACGAATTGTATATATATATATATATATAAACCAAGACACTCAAAACCATGTTTTACCACTAATAGGATTGGTAATTGGAATTATCAGGAAAATTTCAGGACAAGCTTTGATATAGAGATGAACTTGATAAAAAAAGACTCTAACCACTTAAAAAGATCAGCCTATGCTATTTGACCGAAACGTTTACATTTGGAGGGACAGGAAACGAGATAAAACCCAACTCTGCAGTATTCGTTAGCGAGATCTAATTGTTATTTTTGATGTCAGATTTTTCAAAATTGCACTAACGTATTTTTCTTGACTAACTGTCGTGTTTTTAAGGCACCCTACCCTTTTAGGAAAAGAAATTGATTAATTTTATTTAGCATCGGATATAAATTTTGCTCATTTGAGTAATGTTAAATGTTAACAATATTTACTGTTCCTGCCTGTTGAATATTTTTACGTATATTATTTTGTTTTTTTAGAAAACGAGGACGTGACCCAGGGAACAATGACAAATAAAATACAATCATTGCTACTTCTAAAAGAAGATAAGACATTAATCCTGAAACGCTGAGTTTTGCCAAGCAAAGACGCAAACGTTTACTGGTTAAAGCTCAATATTACCGATCTTTTTGTTCTCTTTCAAAGATGGAGGAATGCTTTTATTAAAAAAATTGTAAAAACTTACATTCAGAGTTGCTAAATCAGAATTATGATTATATTTGTTACATGACTTCCTGCGTAATTTCACTTAAAACATATATATTGAGGAAGTAAACGAGGAAATACCATAGTATGCACTTTGATATGGACTTTAATAAAACTTGTGAATAAGTGCATCATCTAATATATTCAAATAAAATATTATCATATTTGCCGTTTTATCTGTGTTCAAAGCATTTTCCTTATTTGAACTTTATCACAAAAAACTACCTCTACATATAGACATGCGTTGCATTGTACACTTTTATTTGTATAATAACACAATATAGATAATGTTTTTACATTTGAAATTTATTTATACATTTTGGAAGTATAATAACGTAGTCGATAGTAAACTCTAGAAACGTGTCTAACTTTAGCAACTATTTAACATAGAAATTGTGTGAAAACTAAGTAGAAATAAAAATAAACCTAGGACATATAGAAGATATATGTACAAACAGTTTTATAATATTACATTTTCATCAGTAAAAAGCTAAATAAGAAGCTAAATTAAATTATTTCAAATCTTTTATTTGGTTATATCAAGTCAATACATACCTACTGCAAGTGTGATAGAATATTGGATTTTTTAAACAAAAGCTCTTATTATCAGTCGTAATTCCGAGTATTTTTCCCGGAAAGGAAAACATGGTCACCACATGCAAAAAGTGGTCAGAGTATTTACAATTATCTTTGGTCTACAATTGGTGGTATTATGCACTTAAGATTTTATACTGCCGGCTAAAACGCTTGATTTAATTTTATCCATGGTACTGCCATGACTTAAAGGACATAGAATCAATATACTGGAGTCTTCTTATCGACACCATATTTGTTGAAATTGGAGATAGACTTTTTCAATAAAATTGTCGGCATTCGTATGGGAACGAACTATGTGCCACTCCTTCCCAACCTCTTCATGAAACATGAAACATGAAAACTTAATTAAACGCCTATTTCTACATATACAATATGTATTCAATGGCGTTGTACATAAATGACATATAAAATAAATGACATATAAAATACAAAAATACTATACAAAATACTATTCATATGTTCATATCAATCAAAGTTCCTTCAGACACTTATCAAAAACAAGTAGACCCAAAGAAGCCAAGTTATTTAATTTCTCCTTTAGATATAGTGATGATGTTCTTTCCAGTAACAATCCGAACTTTCTTGATTAAGTTCCATTAATAAATCCCCAGCACTAAAAATTAAAAAAAAAAATATATATAAAAAACACACATGTCTTCCTCCGCTTCATTTTCAGACTTATACGTCGAATTTGACATACACATTCATCTCTGTACCAGAATCTATGACAAACGAGACATTTTTAATTTTGAAATTGAAAATTTCCCCCACCTTAGTAGCATATAACAACTTCAACTAAATATGGGATATACATTTTCCAACTTATCGGTATTCAAGAGAATGCATCTCCTACTTAGACTTATTCCTAATCAACTTTACAAATAATACACGATGGTCTTTAAGTATAGATTTTGCGTATTGACATTGATTATCATCTTTGTAATGCGTTATAGTGTTCTTTTATTTGTCTTTATTATTATTACTTTTACAGTTTGGTCCGTTTCTTGTGATAACCATTTGACGTGGTTCTGTATATTTTATGTTTGCTTATATGCTCTGTCCGTGTGACGTTTTGTGTTTCTTTTATACATATGACGTGGCTCGATCTGTACTTAAACATCCTGTCATTGTGTCATTGTTCTATGATAATTTTTGTATTCTTGTCTTTCATATTTGCTAATGCTTTGTCTATAAGTCGTTTTGTGTTTCTTTGATGAATAATGACGTGTCTGTTTTTTTTTTTAGAAGAAATACACAATAAGCATATAAACAAGCGCCAGGACGGTCAAGGTAAACTTCTTATTCACATTTTGAAGAGGATATACCTGAATGAACTATAGACTATATTCTTTCAATACTTTGATTTTATATCTCTACCTGTATGACGTTTGTTTACATTCTGACGTCAAACGCGCGATCCTACGTCAATCCTTTATAGGTGGATTTAACATACATAAATAAAATACAGAAATAAGAAAGCAATGAATGAGGTTGTTTAGTTTGATATATGCCTTTTTGAGCGTCTTTGTTACACAGCTACTTTTGTATAGGTACTATTTCTGTACTAAAATATGTAGTACTGGAAAATTACTTTTAATATTTAGTACTATCTCTTTACTTTAAATTTATTGTAATATTTAGGAACTTGTATTCCACAGAACTTGATTTGTACTAAATATTTTGGTACATAAATTATACAATATTCCATGTTTGAAAAAATCATAATTGTAAGAGATTTGAAATAGAAAAACTCTCAAAATGCTGAAATGTAACGGTAGTAACCAAAAATATGTAGTCCCTAAATTTCAAGTACAAATTAAGTACTGTAAAATACAGGTACCTAAATATTATAATAATTTGAAAGTAACAAAATAGTACTGAATATCAAAAGTAGATTCCCAGTACTACAGATTTTTAGTACAGAAATAGTACCTATGCAAAAGTAGCTGTGTAGATATTTGTTTGTTTTTATAGTGATAAAGATTATTATACAATGTTGACTGCTGTACCCATAATTTTGACATTTTTACACATAATGTTTGTTTGTTTTGTTCACGCATCGTTGCCAATATAATGGCATTTGATGCGACTGTCGTGCAAAAGGATTGAGCTTTTGATTTTGCCATTTGTTGCGGTTTTGATGTTTCCTCGGAGTTCAGAGTTTAAGCGATTTTTTATTTTTAATTAAGTTTCCGGTTTATATATGACAAAATTGTGTCCGTCATCATATATACAAAAACTAAGGTTGTAACTAATAAGGAAAGTCAAACTCGGAGGATTAAAGCTGTCATTTTTATGCACTATCGTTGTCGCGCTTTCAAATGCGTATCAATAATGGAAAATAATTCACTATTACATCTCACAACGAAACGACTATTATGATGGTAATTTATTCTAAACAGCGAACTTCTTCAATAAAAACCACCAACAACATGAAGGCAATTATTGTATAGCAATGTTTTATAACTGAATGTCGGACGTTAACCTCCGTTCCTACAATAATCTACAATTTTTTGTACATTCCAAATTATTGTTCTTTTCGGTAAATTCGTGTTCTCCCTTATAATCACTATGATTGCCAAAAGTCACCACAATTTTGTCTTAATTTCCTCTGTTGTGACATCACCGAATTAAATTCATTTCCAAATTGGTACTTGTCATGATCACAATTATAGGCAAAAGATCGAAGCACTCTTTATTGCGCACCCACATACACCCTAGTTTCAGACGGGATTTGTGTTGCTCAGTCTTTAATTTAATTTGTATAATGTTTTTTTGTCTGAATTGGTTTGTCTTTTTATCATCTCTCTTGTTATGCAATGACGTTGGTTTTCTTAATCGACTTCAAACTGTCCCCTTGTGACAATCATCTAATAATACATAAACAATTAGACAAAAGGCAAGTTCTCTACATCTCTTAACGGCAAAACATGATTTATTAAATGTCCGTATTTTGACGGAAGAAAAAGAAATGCAGTTTGTCTAAATCAGACAAAAATAAATGATTTAATTTTCTTATAAATGGAGTTATAATCTCTAGTTTAAAGTTTACGTTCAAACTCAACTTAGCAAAGTCCAATACAATACTGAAACTTTTACCATATACACATTTTGTCTAATAAATAACGTTTACACACCTTTTGATCCCCCGTTCGCTTTTTCTTTTTTAAAAGAATGAAACGCAGTCTATCCTTATCTTAACCTTCTAAACACAACTGGCAAACTCTAAACCATTTTAAAAAATATACACGATTTTTTCGAGTAAAATTAAATGTGCTGCATAAGATGTTAGTCATACCCACTCTTTTGGTCCTGAGGTCTTTGCACCACTTGGTATCGTATCACACATTCATATATGTTTAAATCATCGTACTCAGCAAACTTTCTTTGGGGAAACTCTCAAACGACTGAATCGAAAGTCTTTATGGTGAGTGCAAATTTCTCGTACACAGGGATTTGCAAGTTAGTCTTTACACTCTACCATGTGTCCTTTTGATGTAAAGGCACCACCTAAACACACTTTTATTACAAAAATTGTACAAACTTCATTTCTCTCTGTATGTAGTTTTGGAATAAATATATGCATTTCTAGTTTTTCTTGAATTACTAACTACCTTACAGCAGCACAGAGGCATCAAAGATCAGCACTGTTTTTTTTAATTGCTTGGTTCGTTACTTAGCCTTCATTTTTTATGTGGTGTTTTAAAAACGGATGTTTAATTTGTATTTTTTTAGGTATTTATTGTTTATTCTATTATTTGTAGGTGTCTTACAGTTTGTTCCTTTAATATAACCTGCCTCCTTCTTAGAAATATTTATCAGTTGAATACCTGTAATAAAATTAACGGTACCAATTTTCTTGCACCAGATGCGCATTTCGACAATACATGTCTCTTCAGTGATGCTCGTGGCCAAAATATTTCAAATCCAAAGCTTACATAAAAGATGAAGAGCTATAATCCAAAAGGTCCAAAAAGTATAGCCAAATCCGTGAAAGGAATCAGAGCTTTGCATGAGGGAGATACATTCCTTAATTTATAATAATTTCTATCATTTTGTAACAGTAAATTTTAATAACACAAAAAATCCGTATTTTCATGCCAGTACCGAAGTACTGGCTACTGGGGTGGTGATACCCTCGGGGACTAATAGTCCACCAGCAGAGGCATCGACCCAGTGGTAGTAATAAAATTAACGGTACCAATTTTCTTGCACCAGATGCGCATTTCGACAATACATGTCTCTTCAGTGATGCTCGTTGCCAAAATATTTCAAATCCAAAGCTTATATAAAAGATGAAGAGCTATAATCCAAAAGGTCCAAAAAGTATAGCCAAATCCGTGAAAGGAATCAGAGCTTTGCATGAGGGAGATACATTCCTTAATTTATAATAATTTCTATCATTTTGTAACAGTAAATTTTAATAACACAAAAAATCCGTATTTTCATGCCAGTACCGAAGTACTGGCTACTGGGGTGGTGATACCCTCGGGGACTAATAGTCCACCAGCAGAGGCATCGACCCAGTGGTAGTAATAAAATTAACGGTACCAATTTTCTTGCACCAGATGCGCATTTCGACAATACATGTCTCTTCAGTGATGCTCGTTGCCAAAATATTTCAAATCCAAAGCTTATATAAAAGATGAAGAGCTATAATCCAAAAGGTCCAAAAAGTATAGCCAAATCCGTGAAAGGAATCAGAGCTTTGCATGAGGGAGATACATTCCTTAATTTATAATAATTTCTATCATTTTGTAACAGTAAATTTTAATAACACAAAAAATCCGTATTTTCATGCCAGTACCGAAGTACTGGCTACTGGGGTGGTGATACCCTCGGGGACTAATAGTCCACCAGCAGAGGCATCGACCCAGTGGTAGTAATAAAATTAACGGTACCAATTTTCTTGCACTAGATGTGTAAACTGGGCAGTTGCCTCTGCCGTTGCGTAGACGCCTGCTCCAAGCCAGAAAGATTTTAAATGCATAGCTGCTGGTCTTATATTGTATCAATTGTGAATGTTAAGAAGAACATTTACTCTACCCTTTTTTGTTCTGTGGAAGAGATAAACTTTGTGTAAGCCCAAGCCGGGTTTCATTGCAAAAATCTTAACTTGTGGCTGATTAATAACATATTTGTGTTTTTTTAATGGTTTATTAAATTGGCTTTTACTTTTTTCCCTTAGTCCCGTAGCATCATTTTTTTGTATACTGTCCATTTGCATCGTGCTGTGGGAACTGTTTGAACGATTTTATTTCGACTTAGTCACTATGCTATGTGATATAATATCAGGTAATTGATCTAAGATCTCACCAAGTTAAATTAACCGTTATTATCCATGTGAAAAAATTAAGCTAAACAAATCATGATGATTTAATCTTAATTGAAGACGCCTGATTAAGAGAAACTGTATAGGATATTTATTCTAAACTATTTCCAGTTAAAATGAAATTATATGTCTAGTTAAGAACACATGAGTAGTATGCACCTTGTTTATTCTAAACTATTGATAATTAAACTGAACTGCTTTGTCTTAGATATTCTTTAAATGATCCTTGATTTTGTCCCAGAAAAGTTCTTTTGCGTTACTGTCTTCGCTCCAAGCTGCATAACTTGATAACTTTATGAACGAGTAAATTGCTGCATTCATATTTTTAAATTCCACCTCTTCGAGCATGACGGGGAAAATTGTTAATGTTCCTTCTTTAGTAAGTTTACTTCGAGCCACATCAAGCTGAAAGAGACACCATTCATTTTTGGAAAAGTTATTAGAAAAAACAGGTATAACCGTTTTGCTCAAATTCATGTGATCAACGATATTGTCCGCAAACACTTTCCCAACTTCGAAATCCCTATGCGGAATACATAGTTGGAAGCCATGTTCTATTTCTATTTCCTTGATTAGTTTATCTTTCACCCACTTGAAATCTTCATAGCAGTATATCACATAGGCAACATAAACAGAACTATTTTGTTTTAGTTTGTGATAATTTCTATAACGCGATCGAATGCTGTATAGTTGGAAACGGATGCGCCATCTACAGAAGTAGACTATAATTGTTGCAAATAAAATAACACCAACTAGACATCCAATTGACACAGCAACAATTAAAACAATATTTTTACATCTTTTGGGAGTCGGATTGTACTTGATTAGAAACTCTGAGTTGTCACACTTGTAGTTCTTTGCATTTTTAATTTCAACCTTTGTTGATTTCATCCAGTCTCTAAACCACATAAGGTCACAGGAACAAGTGAAATGGTTATTTGAAAGATCTATTGTCTTTAAATTATCAAGCACATTAGATGGTATGGATTTTGAACTAATCATGCTAATTCTATTATTTTCCAAATTAATTTCTTGGAGTGACTTAACATCTTTAAAAATGAGGGTACCCTCCGTCCATGGTAATATTTTGTTTTTCGCCATCGAGAGCTTCTTCAGCTGTGGGAAATGGTGTAGGAAGTATTTGGGAATATAAGTGATTTGTAAATTTTCCAAAAAAAGTCTCTGAAGATTTTTTAAAGGTTTGAACATGTCTCGGATCACATTTTCTCTAAAATCGATAACGTTGTGTGACAAATCAAGAGCTATTATATTCCTACATAGAGAGAAAAGTGTTTGCGGGACGAAAATTCCCTTTTGTGCATACCACTTCAAAAAAAGAAATCGTTTTGTCATATAAAAGCTAAGTTGTTCTAAAGACGAGCTATTAAATGCATACGGGCTTATTTCTAAGCTATGTCCTTGCATGTTCATCAAATTGAGTTCCTTTAGGCTCTTTAATTCTGAAAACGTATTATTATGCAACTGATGTATTTCAAGTTCGTTTAAATATAAAATTTTTAATGATTGTAGGCATCGGAACTTTTCTTTTAATTCTGCAAGTGACCTTAGTTGTGTATGCGAGAGGTGTAATGTCGTTAATTTAGAGAGTCCGTCATCACAAAATGCTGGGATTTCAGATAAAGGATTATCGCCCAAATGTAACCATCTTAAGCCTGAGAGTCCTTTCAGTTTTAGGTTTCGAGTTGATATTTTGTTCCAATTTATGTCTAGGATGATCAACTCTTGAAACTGTGCAAACCATTTTCCATTGAATGTTTCAATAGCATTGTTTGTTAGAGTAATTGTTCGTATCTTGCATCCTTTGAGTCCATCAAACAAGTCATCAATGTGCTTGAGTTTCATGCTTTTTAAAATCAATGTATTTATGTTACCTTTCGGCAGACTATTAAAGCTGTTAGCTAGATCACTACTATTTATTTGATCATTGCCAGAAATGTCCAATGAACATAACCAAAGCATATCACTGAATGCGTTGTTGGTAATGGATTTTATTTTATTGTATTTTAAGTTCAAGTCAGTTACATGAGAATGCATCGATGATATATTTCCTAATGACTCTCTAGAAAGTATCTGTAAGCCGTTATTGATAAACACTACTTTGCTTGTTCCATTTGGAAATTTCGGAATGTAGGTCAATTCTCCTTTTAAACTTCCATCGCATGTTCCTACGTATATTCTGTTTCTTCCTCTTCCTTTATGTCTGCATGTACAATGATTGTTGCAGATTGTATTTGATAACACCATTGGTAAAATTGTTAGAAGTAGTAGAATATTCATAATTTCTGAAACAATATCAAAAGATTAATTCAAATAATGTATAAAATTAGAACGAGTTGATCTGAGGTGAAAAATAGATATTCCGAAAATTAAAATTATATTTATTTAATATTTAATTTGATTTTTATTTAAAGTAACATAGAATAAATAGGCATTGGATCTAAATTAAGAGCGGATCAAGGTGGGTTCTAACCCAGGAGAAAGGGATAGGGTGCTTCCAGATATATGTCCCCATTCATATGCATTGATGGTCAAAAAAGGGGTTTCCAATCCCCGAACACCTCTGAATTCGCCTCTATAAATGTTGATAATATTTCAATACAATCATTATAGATACCTTAGCTAGATTGAAAAGGTTAAAAAGGCTAAACAAAGTACAAAGTTGAAGAGCATTTAGGACCAAAACTTCCTAAAGGTAATACTTTATACAGCTAAGGATAGCTTTTCCTGATGTAAAATTATCCTTCGTATTTCAAAAAAAGTACAATCTTTGCAAAAAGTTATTATATACATATGTAAGTATGATAAAATTAGTCTTCGGGAAACATGTATAGAACCCCGCCACATTCTGTATATATATGCCTGTGCCTAGTCAGGAGCCTGTAATTCAGTGGTTGTCATTTTATTTATGTGTTACATATTTGTTTTTCGTTTATTTGTTGTACATAAATAAGGCCGTTAGTTTTCTTGTTTGAATTGTTTTACATTTATGAATTGGGGGACTTTTATATCTGATTATGCGGTATGGACTTTGCTCATTGTACGGTTACATATAGCTGTTAACTTCTGTGTCCTTTGGTCTGTTGTGGAGAGTTGCGTCATTTGCAATCATTCAAAATCTTCTTTTTATATATACTAGAACACAACCGCGAAATCGCGGGAATATACAGCTTGTAAACTGTTGTGGGATGAATTTTTGTAAAAGATATTATGACTGGGGAATTTCATATAAGGTATCAAAAGCCCTTTCCTTTTTTTCCAAAGTCCGTTCTTTTAAATTCAATTATTTTTCGTGTTTCTGGCCTTATACCACAATTATTCTTCCCTTTGGTAAAGTCAAATCAAATTTAAAATTTGCATCGCTTCAAACATGAAATAAATGAAACTTCTTATAGACCATTATTATTCTAATAAATGTGCTTCTATGACAATCTATCAGTGCCTTTCCCTTTCAGAGCTCTATTAACATGCCAATGGTAGGATTTGAATCTCGTATAAATGACTAAGGCTCATTTTAGGGGTGGTCTGAGGGGCCCTGATCCCGAAATCCCGGGCTTAAATACATGAAATCCCGAGGTGCGTATTTTAACGAAATTCATATCCCGACATGACTAAGGCTCATTTGAGGGGTGGTCTGAGGGGCCCTGATCCCGAAATCTTGGGCTTAAAAACATGAAATCCCGAGGTGCGTATTTTAAGGAAATTCATATCCCGATATCACGAAATAATTTTTTTTATATATTCCCGCATCCGTAAAGATCAATCCCGACCTTAAAAACACCCGGTCCCGACGTCCCGAATATGTCCTGCCTCCCTCTAATCTCTACCCTACTTTCATTTTGGCCAAATCACTACTTTTACTTTCAACAATAAATTTGTATGCCCCATTTATGGGAAATATGTTTTCTAGTCTGTTCGTTGGTTCGTTCGTTCGTCCGTCCGTCCGTCTGTCCCGCTTCAGGTTAAAGTTTTTGTCGAGGTAGTTTTTGATGAAGTTGAAGTCAAACCAACTCGAAACTTAGTAAATATGTTCCATATGATATGATCTTTTTAATTTTCATGCCAAATTAGAAATTTTACCTAATTTCACGGTCCACTAAACATAGTAAATGATAGTGCCGATTTGGCATCCGTATACTATGGACACATTCTTGTTCCACATGTTTTACTTATTTCAATATATATGCAACTGGTATGACCCTTAGATTGTAAATATTTCAGAAAAAAAAGTAGACAGAATACAGAGAGTCTCTGTATATTATAGTAGTATAATCGAAGTTTACAGGTGGATAAACGCGAAAACATAATTGTCTCTATGGAGTTATAATAGTTGTGGTTCTTGAGACCTAAAAACCATGATATGGAGAACGCTCTGATTGGCTTCTTTATTTTTCAATTTTGTAATCTATCATACGATTGGTTGTTCTTGTGCATTTTTAAAACCGGAAGTCTTATCTATGACTAAAAGTCAGTTTGATAACGGAAACAATATCCGGACACCTATTTTATCGTTTTTCTCCCAAAATAACTCAATCTGAATAATCATAAGAATGGATGACAAATACGACTATGCATGTTACCTAAAGAACACAGAGGCATGATGATTAATTTATTGTGGAAGGAAGAGAAGCGACACACAAAATAAGGTCTTCTCGTTTAATAGTATAGATTAAAACATGGGTTTAAACAATCTCACTAAAATTCAGATCTATACCGACTCGCATGCTCTGATATCGTAATGACATCAGAGATCTCCGTTTTGATTTTATTGGGGGTTATTTTTAACTGTTTTACATTTGTCATTTCAGAGCTTTTTATAGCTAACTATGCTGTATGGGCTCTGCTCATTGTTTTAAGCCGTGACCATAAGTTAATAAGTTAATGTCTGTGTCATTCGGTCTCTTGTGGAGAGCTGACTCAGTTACAATCATACCACATCTGCTTTTTTTATATTGCTATGTTTGCTTGAAAGTAAAAATTGTTTTAGACATTTCCCTTTAACAACTGACCAATTACCCTTTGCATTTACATAAGTAAAAAAAATTCAAGTGAAAAATTCTTCACAATTCTATAATAAGTTAATCAGTGTTCAGTCATGCATGTGTGAACAAAACAAACTGACAAAAAAGGTAAAAATGCACGTTAATGTGACCAATAACCAAAAACAAATGAAATTGTATAACAAACAACATCATTGCTAGAGAATAAGTGACAAACAGTGTACATGGATCCCAATTACACAACAATTATTTTATTTATACGAATTCTTGAACGAGTTAGGTTGGCAGTTAACGAAATTAACAAGTGCTTTTAGTTAAAAGAGATATACGCTAAAATCGGTTCTTCTATTATAATTGATTAACATCCAAGAAAATAAGAAGTCTCAAAGAGAATTTATACTACATGAGAATTTGTCAGCAATATTATTTTATTATTTCAACTATTTTGGTTTTTTATGTAGATATTTCAGATCAATTCTGTTTTGTTATGGATAAGACTTGTCATAAGGCAAAAGTACTAATTTGAATCCTGACAGAAAGAAAAATCTCAAAAGAAAGAATTGATCCCCTAAAGCAATATTTCTCTAGAGAAATTAATTATCAAAACTGACCTTTATAGTTGTTTCATCAGACGAATATAGTTTAACTTCTCGTGATATATAACTTAAATCATATATATTGAGGAAGTAAAAGAGTATATTTAGCTGTGTGAACTTATTGACGCTTATAGAACGTCGAGAATCATTTAATTTAAATAAATCAAATGTACAGTATTTGATGCGATAGAATTGGTTTCCACAAGTAAACATTTTTTTTTAGAAAAAAAGCTTCTCAAATTATAAAAAAAATACAGACATGATCGATTTTAGATACATTTATTTAATGATACATGAAACTTGAAAAGTTCTGTATTCTGATATAATTTCAAAATTACAATTATAATATAGTAAATACAATACAAAGCAATTGTTTCCTTGTCTGACTTTCTATAAATTTCCTGTTTACAAAATTATCAATTTTTCGAAATACAAAGGATTTTCTTATCCGAGGCATACATGGTAGATTACATTAGCCGTATTAGCACAACATTTTTGAATCTTGTGTCCCCTATGCTCTTCAATTCGATACTGGATTTGCTTTATAACTATTTTGATCTGAGCGTCACTGCTGGTTCTTATGTAGACGCAACGCGCGTCTGGCGTCTGTCGTATCATATTAATAGCCTGGTACCTTTGATAACTATATGAAGCTATTAAATGTCAAAAGCAGTAAAAGTAAGAAATGAATGCACGTTCTATTACAGTTCAATACGTCATTTAAAGAATGTTCAGATTGATATTTTAGTTGGGAATATTAAACTTAAAGATAATTTGAACTACACACATACGTATGTTCTTATATTGAAAATCAGCACAAAGTATGTTACATTGAAAAAAAGGTATTTTCGTAATCAAAACTCTGAGTAAAAGTATTGCTATTCTACATATACAGCTTTTTGTGAACTTTCAGAAGAGTATTACAGCATAATTCTTCTTTATTTGGCAAATTCAATCAGATTAACTATAATTATCTTTTATAACTGTCGTATTGTCAACAACTGTCATTTCTGTAATAAAATTCTGTAAAAATTGAGCAGCACTGATGAGTCTTATTTTAACATAACACCGGTCTAGCCTACAACATTTCAATCCTATTATCATTTTTATGTTACTACCTCTATAAATGGACATTTAAAGGGAACAGTGGCCAACATAGACACACAAACACAAAGTAACAAAACTAAATGAATAATAAATTTCTGCTGAACAACAATTGATCGATCGAAAAAACAGGAAATTTAATGTTACATATTGGTACGTAATCCTTATCAAAATAAGAGAATGGTACAACTGTAGATAGATGATTAAAATCATTCTTCCAAAACCAATGTTGATTTAAGGATTTTTGCTTGTAATGTTTTGGAATTTTTGTCAGATTTTCGGAATTCTCTGGTTGAGCCATTTGAATGCCTTTAAAACTTTTTTCCCATAGACCTCTATTTTTCTTTTTATAGATCTTTAATATGTATAATGATAAGCCATCTGTGAAAGTCTTGTACAATTTTAATTATTTTTAATTAACTAAAAATAGCTTTTGAGAACTTAAACTTGTCAATAATAAAGCTATGAAAAGTCAAGAGAAAATATCTTCCCGCTAAAATTTTGATGGCTAATACATGTATCTCGAAAACCAGCATATTGACCTATATATTTTTTTTACTCTTTTGATTACTTTATTAATCCCTTATCAATATAAACTAGTGCTTTGAAAAGCTAATTATTTTGAAACTGAGAAGCGAACTCCCTTAATACAGCCCTATGAAAAACGGTAAACCGTTTAACTCTCGAAATTTATTTTTAAAAATTTGTTGTTCTTGTTTTGTATTCCCCAAAACTTTCTATGCAGATTGAGCGGGAAACTTGGTTTTATGGCTAGCTTAACCTCTTACTGACAGTCGCATTTGATTTGTAAGACATAATTTGTATACCCTTCTGATGCACCGGAGTTCTCTTGGTGCTTTGGTGGTGCTTGTTTTGCATTGTATTAAGTTTGATCTGCAGTGTTTTGTGAATTGTTTTGTCTTTTTCGTCTTTCTATTCTTTTCAAAGCATTTTCAGTCATTTTGCAATATAACGTTTAAATATAGTAATTACATTGATTATCTTCAACTTCTTGTTTAGTTTATACATGCGTTAAGTTCTTTTAATAGTGTGTTTTTGTTTTTATTTTGTTTCAATTAGTCTTGTAAACCTACAGGTCATCTTGGTAAAAATGCAAAATAAAAACACACCCAGCATTTGAACAGTTTGACTAGTGTTTTTTTTTCTAATTCCAAAATCATTATTGGTACTTTTATTTAAGAAGCTGCATATCAGTGTCGATTTTCTAAAACCAAATAATGAATAATTTAGGTCTCGCGTTTAACTCATATTAAAATGTTTTATAATATCCAATTCTTTTTTATACTCTTCAATTTTTTTTATAATATTTGTAAGTATAACTATAAGTAGATGTTGTATGAACTAGTATATATTTGTTTAGGGGCCAGTTGAAGGACACCTCCGGGTGCGGGAATTTCTCGCTACATTGAAGACCTGTTGGTGACCTTCTGCTGTTGTTTTTTTCTATGGTCGGGTTGTTGTCTCTTTGGCACATTCCCCATTTCCATTCTCAATTTTATTATGTTGTATGATCTTATTTCTTAGTATAACAATAAGTAGATGGTGTATAATTCTCAATGAGAAAAAAATATTTATCAGAGACCAGATACCAAATAAAAAGCAACATTTGACTAGCAAAAATAGAAAATAAAGGATATTGATGCATTTGTATCTAACTATGACACAATATCAATATGTGCACAGCAAAAACACAAAAACAAAAGAACAGAGTTTTTATTGATATTTTAATCTCAACGTCCAAGTGAGGCCTTCGGCTCATAGAAAAAAAAAAAAAAAATACATATCATTGTAAGATTTAGACGACCCCCTAGCATCGGTTTATGTGTGTGTTTGGTTATGATCTTGAAGTTTCCAGAACTTGAGATTAAATTTTTTTTCAAGTTGTGGATTAATTAACACTGCTAGTTCGAGCCTTTGATTCATTTCACTCAACCTTTTACAAAATAAATACATCTTAACTTCTGAATTTTAGAAATTAATAAAAAAAATATGTTCACTCAAGCTATCACTGATAGACACCTAGCTACATGTGAGTGATTTATACACATGAAAATTATAACTTAAATAAATACATGAATAGTTTAGAAATATAAAGAAATAAAAATGTATTTTGACTGCAAATTAAACACTTGTTCAAAGTTTCTTAAATGACATGCACAGAAGACACTGTTACAATTTCGAATGTGGAGGAAAAGTGAAATATTGCTTAAAGTATGTCACAAAGGTATAAAATAGAAATAACTATTTACAAAACAATTTATATTAGATTCCTATTTCTATTAGGAGGATTTGTTTTTGATCGGTTATTTATTTTTGCAAACTAAGAAGACAGATTTTTTTATTTTCTGCACT
Source organism: Mytilus edulis (assembly GCA_019925275.1). Lineage (NCBI taxonomy): Eukaryota > Metazoa > Mollusca > Bivalvia > Mytilida > Mytilidae > Mytilus > Mytilus edulis. The sequence goes on along the minus strand of CM034356.1, from coordinate 50,375,755 downwards.
GTTGAATTCAGATTTTTCATTTTCACCAAAACAATGGACTGATTATTTATTTATTTTCACAACTATATTTATAATATTTGAAAACAGAACAATTTCTAAATTCATTTTTTATTATAAATAATACATGTATAGTCAAGTCATTATGTACCATTTAATCAGAATTAATCATCATCAGTGTATGTAAAGTGCGGATCCTAAAATATCATTTTTACTGTATATGCCATAAATGTCTAATGTAGAATGATAAATAAACAGACGAACTTTTTTTTACTTTCGAAGAAAATGAAGAAAATTAGTTAAAATGTATATGTTCAGAAATACATAATACTAATAAAACAAAGTAAGAGATGCGAGCGGGGTTTTATCGCGCCTAAAGCCATCCAGCTTTGAAATATATACCAAAATAGGTGAATATTTATGACATTTCACGAACAGATCGTGCAGGTGCTTTATAACTAACAGGTAAGATGTTGTTGCAGTACAAAATATTCATTTTAATACAATTAATAAAGTTGTATAACGTAGAATATGTTTTGTCATTCAGTTTCTTCATATTTAACTAAATTCCACTATGATGATTTCGTAATGCTAGTCATGTTTACTGTCGAATAATGATACTATTCTTTCATTTTTACTGTGGAGCGAATCATTAGTACTGTATATGCGGTGCATTTTCACTGTATAATTTTTTATTTATTTTTTTATCTATTACAGCTCATTTCTTTAAGCATGTAGAGCAAGACTTTAGTTGACTTGCTTGTTTTTCTTTTATTGGATAATCGTTATGATAACACCCAATTTAATTCAAATATTAAAAATACAGGTTAAACTATCATATGCCTAATCATATTGTTTAAAAATGTCAATCTTATTTACAAAGTTTGTATAAACAATTAAACAAACAAAGCAAGCAAGCCAACCAAAGTTTTGCTTTGCATGCATTATGAAATTAACTGTAAGGCCTTAATTTAGCCGACTTGCTCAAACAATAGATAAAGTAAGAGAAAGATTTGATAAAATTTAACTTACGGAGGAAAGTTTGGTTTTAAAACACTTTAATAAATTCAATAGAAATAACATTTATTTCAAATGTATTCCATTTAGTTTCTTATAAAGCGTATAGGGATCTTAATTTATCTTTATTTTTTTTATCCATTTCCATGACACTTCACCACTAATTACGTACATCTTGATATAGATTGAATCTTTGTTTTCCCGTTTAAAAGGTTTTACACTGGAGCCATTTATAACTTGCTGTTCGGTGTGAGCCAAGACTCCATGTTGAAGACCGTATGTTTACGTATAATGGTCTACTTTTATAAATTGTGACTCGGATGGAGAGTTGTCTCATTGTCACATACGACATCTATATATGGCTCAAAAACGAAACGAGACGGGATAAAAAGGTATAAAAAAAATCCACACTACTTTTTTAATATATGTATAATGGGCTTAATATGATTCAGAATAGAGTAAAATAGTGGGTCGCATTTGGGTATAAGCGTGACGCCGGATTGCCGATTTTTTGCAAGCGTGACAGGTGAAAGTCAAATGATTGTGTCGTGAAAAACGAGAAATGAAGTCTAGCGGGACACAGGAATCTGACAAAACAATAAGCGGAATACGGGAATCTGCCAAAACAGTAAGCGAGATCCGGGATCAGAACCCCCCCGCCCCCAATGAGACCCCCAGAATAAGATATTTGTGTAGATCAATCCTATTGTTACAGTCATGCCTTCAATAACAAATGTATCCGATGCGTGCATTTTTTTTTATATTTTTGGTCCCTTTTTCAATTTTGAGGGGTCCAAATTTAAAGACAAAAGTCCTTTAATATAGATATTTGGGATTCGTTGACATGCTTAATCTAACCGTGTATCTAGTTTGGGGATTTTTTGTCTAGTTGCTGAAACAGCCCACATAGAGTTCCAAAGGGTCTAAAATCAACAAAAATGAATTGTAGCAATCATTTCGTGTACAATTCAATAACCCAAATGTGTATGGTTTTACCTCTGCGGTAGTATCCATTCGCGGATCTAGAATTTTTCATTTTGAGAATCGCTTTTGTTACAAGTTTGAAAAGCTATATATTTGATGAAGAATGAATGAGGAGTTTGTATTTCAATTTGAAAATACATGTATCATAAATCCTAAAGTCATCAACTAAGTTTTTTCGTTTGTTGCAAGTGCATTTATGACATAATTCTACAATAAAAATTCCTCGCATCTTTGAAAATTCTACATTAATAATGACTGCACTAACAGTGATAATTCATCGCATCTATAGCTAAAATGGATCGCTTTCAATAATCGATATGCTATATTATGATGCTTTTATAACACTTATTTGAACTTTAATGCTATGTTTGTATATTATAAAGACATATCACAATGAAAATATGTTAAAACTTATCTTCAAATCACTTAACTTGATATTTTCAAAACATAAACAAATACAGTTTTCCCATGATCCTTTATTCTACAATAGACATACCCGCACATAACAGTAAAAATGAACTAGCTGGATTCGCACTTTATATACACTGATCATCATCTGTGGAAATGAATATCTGCGTAAATACATGTATTGCATTCATACAAGGAATTAAAGTTTTACTGCAATAAGTCTTTTAAACGTATTGCAAAACATTTATGCCGAGTGGAGCAAGGCTAAAATATGTAGGATAAAGCAAACATTTAATTCACATAGTTTTAATTAGAATAACAATGTATGTGGCTGCTGTTGTTTTTTTAAAACTCACGACCAAGTTAATAACAAAATTACAAAAGGATTGCAACACTAACAGAATACAGAAGGGCAATCAAAGAACAAAAGACAAATAAATAAGAAAAAATGATCCCCAAAAACAGGGGTTACGTCAGAGGGATAACACAAATTGTTTCTTGCAAGACACTCGCCGTGAAAAGACAATCTTTTGGCTTTGAAATTTCCTACATGAGGCATTTGTCTCAATGTAGTTATGGCCCTGTAATGAATGTGAGTTAAAGGGAAATTCCGCGATTTTTTACTTATCATCTAATTATGTTCATCTTAACATAAAAAACACATTTGCAAAGTTTTAAATTTATATTCCTTCTAATAACGGAGAAAATCAAGTATTTGTAACTTTTTTGGTTGAATTCTCGAGTGGGTCGTGACGTATTAGCCCGATTTATTGAATTCTGGGAAAAAATAAAATCTGTTTAACTCTTATAGCTTATCGACAATATACGTAATTAAAAGCGCACAGCTGACGAATGGTCATAGTTATTAACCACAATATAATAATGAACGAAAATGAATATGCATATACCGTTTTGTATTCATTGAATTAAACTCCTATAAAATTATATGTCTCTGTCTCTAGTAAATGTTTTTGAATAATTTAATTTATTATTGTTGAGATTTTATTCATAAAATATTTATTGAACATTTTTACTATTTACTTGTCTATTTACCGTTATTGTTTTGATAATCATTTCAATGCAACTAATGTGTGAGCAGAGTGTGTATATTATTTTGTAAAGGTCACTGTATATTTCTCGGCTTGGGGTCAATTCGTTTACCTTGTAGCTATTTAGCCGCAGGTGTGAGTTCAAGCGTACACAGGTATAAATGTTGTTATTTGGAAAGGATATACAGAAAGGATTAGAAAGAGTATGATGTCACGATGTTAATACACTAAGATTTAATACACGATGAGAATAAAGATTCAATAATTAAATTGTGTAAATTAATTGAAAATAAAATTCAGATTCGTAAATCCGAAAATGTATAAAAATAAAAGGAAACAATTTTTGATTACTTTCTTAGCGGCAATTGGCGTAAAGATTCAAATATGAAGTAAAAAATAGTAGTTTTAATCTTTAATAAAAACTGAATGCAATATTACCCAATTTGATATACCATTGTACATCTGTTTGATATCATTGACTTTACCGGAATTTCTTAACTTGTATTCAAATCTGGCTGTGTTTAAATGCTAATGAAACTATTGCAATTTTAAAGTTTTTAATTGACAAAAAAATACAACATACATGGGTTTTTTTTTAGTTTCTTTTTAACATTTTATTCTTACATAATTAAATTCATTTGACAATCATTTACACGAACTTTTTGTGAAAAAATACCAATTATCTAAGCTAAGGCATTATTTTTTTTTAAGGATTTTTGAGGATTTTTTTTTAATTCTATGATAATAGTTGTGCAATGTTGAACATGATAGCCGTCATTAATCCAAATAAGTAAATACAGTAGTTGTAATAAAAGTTATATTTTAGTCATGCATAACTGATATTGACGAATTTAGAATAGTTCATCCATACATCGTTGTTCTTGAAACAATCATTATTAGTATACATGTAAGTTTCCTGACGTATAAGAGCCATTGAGGATGAGCTCCAGAGAAAGCAGACTAGTAGTGTTTCGTTCGTTTGTTTGTTGGGAAAGGAGAGGAAATGCAACCGCTTGTACAGATAAACAACAGAATTACCATACAAGCATTTATAGTCAACACAATCAGAAACAGTTCCCATCGTTAGACGGGGAATATGAAGGCTTTCAAGAATGAACAAGTGACATGTCTAACTCGAACAGTTAGAAAACGGACTATCGACATCGACCGCTTGTTCTTGATAGTTGAAATTGTATGCATATATACGTATACGTTTATGATAGTGATGAGTTCTTGTGTCTGACAAAAACTAAATTCCTTCATGGTTATATCTTGCCATACGTTTATATTGGTTTGTAAGGTGATTACTCAAAATCGTTATTTGAAAATCCTGTTTGTGAGATGTATATTCATTTCAATACAGAAATTTCGTCTATATATTTCACAAGTGTATAACACGGAGAAGCTCTGAAGGTCCATTACTCCCATTTTGTTTGGGTGTGAACCATCGATGTTGACAGCAATATCAAAGAATAAGATGATGATGGTAGAAAGAACTATGGGCGTCATGTGGCAAATATTACATGCATATCGGACAATGAGTTGTCAATCTGTATGAAAAGATTTCCAATACAACCATATTATTGAGAAGGAATTTTACATGCTATACTCTCGTACTAGTATTACAGGGTTCTTGTGGCGTTCACCTTAGACACACATCTTTTTAACGATGTTTAAAAAAAAAGACAGAACCAATTTAATGTCATATTTCCCTATTTTTTTAAATATAACTAAAAGTCTTTCATCTGACAAGAATACCCCTATTTAGCGGACAAGTAATTTTTTTTTTTTTTTCTGTTATTGAATACCAAGAAAAAAAATAAATCCCGCAATTAATTTGAAACTTTGATACTCAAAAGTTTCCCAGCAAAATATTCACATCCCTTCGGGATAATTAGTGTTCATCCAGTGGCATATATAACAATTGTGATGACGAATTCCTTCCTTTGTTGGAGAACAATCTTATTGAAATATAAATCTGTGATTTTACTATGTCCACAACTTCAATGTACCAAAGCAAAAGTTATACATCGACCTGTATTTAAATCAAATTGGTTCTCTTCTTCTTCTTCTGGTATACAATAGTCTATCGACATTCGATGATTACATACTGTTGGCATACGTGGACTAGTCTATTTACAACACTTTTACCCCTATTTATTCAAAATATATGTTTTTTTCTTATGTTCAATGTATACATGTATATATTTTAAATTGCGCTATAGTTCCGTAACTTTCTATCCAGTCGTATAAACGAATCGTCGGCAAGTGCGTACATATTTTTAAATCAATATTTCTGGTATGTTCCAATCTGTCCTTCACTTTTGACAATGAGTATATATTACATTTTCCCAAATTCATGCACCCTTGGAAAAAATATTTAAATAGATTTTAATTTCATCAAATCTTATTTTTTGGGTATTATTTATATTTTTATGAATAATATTCTTTACACCAGAAATGTTATTTATAAACAAGCGTATGAGTTTGGTAATGACAAGTAAGACAGAGTTGTATATTATACATCTGATAGTTCAAAATGGTAAGTTAAATGTTATCAGCCGTGTACACTGATCAATACCTGCAGAAGTGAAACGATGCGTGAACTTGCAAGCCCGACAGGAAATCGCTTGAATACCTGGACGTGTCACCTCACACCCCTCACAATACCTTTGGAAGTAATACCTTTAGCCATGCTGGTGATCAGAAGAGGGAAGATAAAAATTTATTTGAAAACGGTTTATTACTTTAAAGAATTATGAACAAATTAGATTTTCGAAAACAATTTTCACGGAACACTTATTTATGATTTCAACTTTGACTTTTCACCTAATTCCAATATCAAGTTTAAAAACAACAGACCATGGTTAGTTAGTCGGATAAAACAACCGTACGATTGACAAGATATCGACACGCAATTACGACTACATCGGTTACTGTAGTTTTGTTTCTTTGTGGTTTATAGACATATCGTTTCATTAATCGGGAAAGAAGGACAAAATGGCGGAACGCAGAGAATTAATACTCTAAATTTAAAATCGATGGTGATCGCTTATCTAGCGGAATAAAACTTTAATATCTATGAATTTGAGCATTTTTATACAGAATGAATATAATATCAATTTTTGTTTTTTTTGCGAAGTTTCCCTTTAAGGGTTCCTGACACAAACACTTTTAGTATTTAAAGATTTGGGAGTGTTTCCCGTTTTATTTTTGGAAAAAGATGAATTTTGTGAAGAATCCGGTGTCATATCATACTTTCGAATAGACCTTCTGAGTTATTTATTTTCAATACATTGTAAGTCAGCTTATTTTTTTTCAAACTACCACAGAACAAACCATTTATTTTTGTGATTATCAAGGTTGAGTTATTTATCTTCAAAATCCTCCCCCAGAATATCAAATGGTCGTCCCCTGAGAGGCTGTGCTTAATTTAAATACGATGAAGACATAATGCTTCAATGAGTTTAAATGAATTCTGGCATGTCAGTAACTGATAGTAGTCCTTTTTTTTTTTAACTTATTTTCATCACTGTCATTTTGCTTAGTTTCGGACTCGGAAATATTTTGAATTGAATTGATCGTGCTTTTTTCGTTAATTTTATTCCACATTGGCTAGATGTATAGAGATTGGCTTAGATGTCAAAGAACACGAGTAATCCGCCGCATTTCTGTTTCTGCCCGAAGTAACTCTTTGTAAGTGTTTTAAAAGTTCGGTTCATTTGTGTGTTTCGGAGTTAAGTATGGCGTCAATTTTGTTGAACTTGTGTACATTATTGTTTTGGCGTCAGCTTCATTTTGCCTCTAGGTGTGGGAGTTTCTCCACGCATTGAAGACCCATTATTGGTCTAGAGCCGTTTTCTGCTTTTCAATCGGGTTGCTATCTTTTTAGACAATTTCCCTGTTCCATCATCTATACTACCCTGGTTCAGGGACAATAAAGATTCAACAGAGGCCATCACGAATCAGATGTTGTGTCATTGTTACGTTTTCTGCAAATCCCTTCATTCGACATCCTTTTGTATTCCGTTTGATTAATGATAACGTATATCAGCAAGTTGCATTTCTTATCAAGATTTTTGATTATCTAACTAGAAATTTGACCTCAACATGTTATAACGATGTCATGAAGAGCACGTATAGTCTGGATGTTGTCTTTTTTTTCCTAGACATACACATGCCGCCGAACTAGGTCTAGCTTTATCGCCAACAAAGGAAACACTCTCTTACATTGTAAAATAAAATAGTATTCATGATAAAAATCTCGTTTATCTCGACTTTTTTAGTTTACGACTTCTCTGTACAATTCTATATTTTATTGAATTTGACCAAAACACAAAAAGGCTAAATATAATCATTCACATAAGAAGATAGCTGAAACTTTCATGTTTGTTGATCTAATATCTAGAGTGTTTTGTTAATCAATATTTGTTTTTAAAGCTTCTATTTTAATTTTATAGTTTTAAATGAAAAGCAAAAAGGAGAAAAAACAAGAAAAAAAGGTTGTCATTTCAGGCTTATCAATGTATTTTGCATTTTACACCTATGTTTTATCAGGACAGTCATGTTGTTTGGCCAGCAGGGTTAGCGGATGAAACTATTAATACTAGCTAGATACCCAAATAATGATTGTCACCAAGTTTTGTTAAATACAAATTTAAAGTACAGTAACTATCAGAGTAGAAATTGTATTTTATTGACGCCGACATGCGAATATATGTTTATATAACTACATGTATGTGTAAACAATAAATATAAATTTACGTACAGCATGAAGACATGTTCCCTTTAATACATAATATAACTCAACTTTAAAACTGAATATATCAAATATCCGTCGTTTGAAGTAAGAAATGTAAATTTTTTTTTAAGCCCCACCTACGATAGTAGAAGGACATTATGTTTTCTGGTCTGTGCGTTCGTTCGTCCGTCCGTCCGTCCGTTCGTTCGTCCGTCTGTCCCGCTTCAGGTTAAAGTTTTTGGTCAAGTTAGTTTTTGATGAAGTTGAAGTCCAATCGACTTCAAACTTGGTACACATGTTCCCTATGATATGATCTTTCTAATTTTAAAGCCAAATTAGAGATTTTATCCCAATTTCACGGTCCACTGAACATAGAAAATGATAGTGCGAGTGGGGCATTCGTGTACTGAGGACACATTCTTGTTCTATATGAAACAAAACAAGTGTTTTAATAACATGTACAAATTGAAAGAAATCTCTATTTTTAAGTTTACATTTGAACTCGACCCCTTCATTGTCGAATATACACTTACATGTTAACCATTGCATCATTTTATCATCAATATTTCTTTTGAAAATCTTCAAAAACTGAAAAGTCTTTTACATCAATCTTAACTTCAAAATACATAAATAAACACACAAAAACTCCACAGCAATTATATATGTTATAAAGTATTCAAAACATGTTCAAATAATATCAAATGTGCTGCATAAGCTGTTAGTAACATCCACCCTTTGGGTCCGGAGGACTTTGCACCACTTGGTATTGTATCACATATTCGGGATAACATTTTGCATCATCATACACAACAAATTCTCTTTGGGGAAACTCTCCAACAACAGAATCGAAAAAGTCCTTATGCTGAGTGCAAATTCCATTACAGAAGGATTTGCAAGGAGGTCTTTTCAAATCAGTCATGTGTGTTTTCGTTGTAAAGACATCACCTAAACACACTCTCATAACAAAAATTGTACATACTCCTTTTCTTTCTGTAAGATATAATGCAATTTCGGAATAAATATATGAATTTCGTTTTGACTTGAGTTACTGACTATCTTAAAACAGAACAGATACTAGTGGTAAGTCTTTATAACAAATCAGAAAAAAAATTAATAATACACAAATTACGCATGCTGTTAAATTTTCTATAGTTTTAGTCGTTATGCAGACAACATTGTTTTCAGTTGAAACTGGAAGTCAAGTTTGTAATGACTGTTAGTTGTTTTAATGAATTCACGTTTTATTAGATACAAAAACAGATTTCTGTTCATCCTAATTAACAGCTATCAAATTCAGACATCAAAAACATCCCCGAATCCCGCATGATAATTTTAACACAAACAATCACAACTTTCTGCGTCCTAGTAAATAGATTTCCATGTGGTCTTTTCATTTGTATAAAAACTATTCCAGTAAAAACAAGTTTTGAAATCACTATCACGAAAAACAAATTACCATTTGGGTGGGTTGGAAATAGTTGAAAAATAATATCAATCTCAGCGTTCTTTTCCCGATTTTGACTCTTACATAAGTTTTCATTATTATATTGCCATCAGCAATTCAGATTTCGTATTGGTAGTAGATATAATAATTCTAATTGAGATCCATAACTAGTAGCATTATCGCAAGTTTGATGGCTTTTTATATTGCGTATTTTTAGATGTCAGTAGACGTGTCTTGATACTTTGAACGTACGCATTCATTCTGGGTTTTATCGCATGACCTAATTTGCAACACATTGGCTTCTGTCCAATAGGACATATGAGATCACCCATGGTTTTTGTTTGTTTTTGTTCATGTCAATCAGTCTTAAGTTATCTGTGTGGTATTTTGTAGATTGGTGTCTACTTGTAATTTGTATTTTTGTTATTTATCGTTTATGCCATCTTTTTGAAGGTGTCTCATTGAGTTTTGTTTGTTTTTTGGTATCATCCGTCTCTTTTATTTAAGAAATAATTATCAGTTGAATACCTGTATACTGGGCAGATAAGTTAGCCTCTTCTGCTGCGTAGACACCAGCTCCAAGCCAGAGAGATTTAAAATTCATAGCTGCCAGTCTTAGATCGAATCCATTGTGAAGAAGAACATTTACTCTATCCTTCTTTGTTCCATGGAAGAGATAAACCTCGTTTAAGTCCGAGTCTAATAGGTTTGCAATTTGTCGGTTGGCATACTGCATTGTCAGAGATGGTCCCCGAGATCCGGGTGTATTGGCTAAAGATTTGCATGGTCCAGTTGCAATTGCTCTACTATACAGTCTTTGACACTCTTGAAAGTATTCTTCATATAGTTTTAAATTTTCATTTCTCATAACAGAGACTACTTCAGCCCCGTCAAGTTGAATTGTGCTCAGAAATAGATGCTCTATGTCGTCTGAAATTCTTTGGTCTGGTTTAACGAGCTTATAATGATTGGTTCCCTGCATTGAAATCCAGTCCTTAATTGTTTTATCGCACGTGAAATGACTCCAATTAGTAGGCGGCCGAGGGTTTTCATTGTATTTATAACGAAAGTAAGCCTTTGTTCCTCTTTTTGGAACAGCCATGGAAAGAAAATTCGAGCATGGAACTGCTGCAATGTATAATATAATTTTAATTCTAAAACAAAATTCAACCAGCTTTAGTATTGTTTTGCAGTATGAATGAAAGTTCGACAATAATTTCGCTAATACGTTTACAATACTTTTTAATAATCCCAAATTGCAATATAAACTTTGACATTCAACCACCTTTAAAGTTGCATTTTTGATGAACGATCACACGAATGTTTGATCATCTTTATTTTTATTTCAGTAGACATAATGCTTTTGAAATCAGATTATTCATATACGATATAACACTATTTTGCTTATTCTTGCAAAGTATCATATATCAAGTATTATCATACCTCGGCCTGTTGACAGTTCATTCCTGTAAGCCTTTAAAACAGAAAATAGTGTTCATAATGGATTGATCCAATAGTATCAGCAGTTATATACTAATTAATCAAATTTTGACATGTTCTTTCTGATTTTGGTTTCAAGCTCCAGGAATTACATTCAAGAAAAAAATTTATAAAAGGACCCACAAACGAATAGACAAACAACAGTATACAAAACACAACATAAAAAACTAACGTATCATCAATAAGAACCCAACCAAATACTGCGGTCCATGTGCATATTCCTCATGTAGCACCTTTCGTGTTGCTCTTGTAAGTCTTATTTGGCAGAACACATTCTGGGAAAAGGCAACGGGGTTGTAGTTACGACAATTGGAATATATCCGTCGTTTTTTTGTTAAACAGATATTCTATTACGGTTAACAAACTCGTGATGGAGTTCGTAAAATTTACATAGGGTTGATCTCAAATTCACAACAAGTTAGTACAATTTGTTTTTACCTGAACTCACCCGCTACATCGCAGGTCCGTTACTTAATAAAATTCTAATTCGACCAGGAACTTGTTAATTATAACTCATTTTAATTAGGTAGAAAACAAAAGGTCCTAGAATGGTGTAATTTTTAACAACACAAAGGTCATATATTAGTTATATATAAAGTTGAAAGCTTTGATTAGTCGTCTTTACGTCATGCTGACAAACACATTGGACCTTTTTATTTGACTAGCATTCATGTATATGCTGTTTCAATCACTTCCTTACCTGTCCCACACATACTTCCTGTTTCTTTTTACATTTTAAGCTCTTCGACGTTAAATTAGGCAATTAAGGCATCACCGAAGTTATAAAATATCAAAATATACATCTAGTGCAGAAAAATTGGTACAGTATTTTGAACATACTGGTATTTATGAAGGTGTTACATGTACGGTAGATTACCAAGCGAGGGAAAACAAATATTACCACGACTTTTGTCGTGCCTAATCAACCTAACACATTCATTCAAAGGCAATATTTTTTTTTTATCATACTGAATGCCTTATGATTTAAGTGCGCATATGTTATTATAAGGACAATTGTAAAATAAAAATAGTCAGAAAGGGGAAAAAGTAGTCATATTTTGTGCAAAGAAAAAAATAGTTTAGCCTTAACTTATTCATTTCACATTGTGACGCCTATATACTCATAACCAAGGCTTTATTTATTCCTAAATTTTCATTGTTTTATTAATCCGGACAATTTATTTTCAATGTTGTCACTTTTCATGGCGACACGACCACTCTGACGTTTTGTATACATACGCCAACATGTGTGTACGTTGTTATTGTTAATATAAATAATATAAAAAGTTTTTTGATCCTAATTTTTGAAAGAAATTTATTTATAATGAATGGCAATAAATTATTTTGAATTTATTGAACCATAAAATTAATTTTTGACTCTTCACACTTTCCGCGGATTATTCAATGTGAAGAGTCAAAAAATGATTTTATGGTTCAATAAATTCCAAATAAATAATAGCCATTCATTAAGTATAATAAATTATAGAAACCGCATACTAAGCAACAAAAGCGTTTTTACATTAAACTTTTTACTCGAGATTACCTTTTGGATGCTCGACCAGGAAGGATTACCTCCATATACAACAACTCTAATGTCAGTGATCGATGTTCGAGGATGTTTATGAATAAAGTCTGTAATTGCTCTAATAAAAATAGAGGCTGCAATATCAGACGGAAACTTTAGGACTCCTGTACCTAGCGCTGGAAATGCAATACTTTCCGATCCGTATTTATTTGCTACTGTGAGGCACCTTGTTACAAATGTGAGCAAAATCTGTAAAATGAAAGGAGAAATGTATATGTGAGTTAAACATGCTAATAGGGCAACAATGGCGAGAGCATGATAAGCATATAAGTTGAGTCACTTGGTTTACATAGATCACGATATACATATACTTTAGAAAAAAACCTCAAGAGTGTACACTCAGACATGTCTCACCTGCTTTACTTTTCATTATTAAATTCAAGTTGAAAGTCTGTAATAACGTCACGCACGTTGTTCCTACAACCCCTATGATTTAAAACAGAATCTTCGAAATTTCCTCCGCAAAACAAAATAAAATGTTAACAAACACTAACCACTATAAAAACTAATTCAGTATATGTTTTCCTTTATGTTCTTATAGCTCTTGGTCATATGTTTAGTAATATCTAGTATATTTGAGGATTAAAATAAGAAAGCTATGTGAAAAAAACGGATGTCCAACGTTACATTTTTAAACAACTGTTTTATCTCTTATGTATAGTGATCCTATTTCTTATTCTCTGATCTTCCAGAAACTTGACAGAAGCAACGAAGTGTGTCAGTTCTCCGTTAAATTAAAGCCGTTCTTTTGCGAATTTCGTTAGAGTCGGTGGCTGCATATTAAGCTGGAATAAGAAAAATGTCCGATGACGTTTTTCGTTGACTTAACGGCTGAAAGGTAGTTTTATAAGTAGACATAGCTAAAAATGTCTAAAAAATGTGCAATAACTATAACATTTACCGAAAGAACAAACATTTGCCTCATTGTTCGTGAGTTCAAAAATTGTAGATTCTATAAAACCATCTCTACACAAACGTTTTTCAAGCGGTATTATGTCCAAGTTGATATTTCATTTGTCCAAGCAATTAATCCGGGTTTTTTACCTGATATTTCAAAAGTAATTTATAATTTACCAAAACAAAAGTTAGATACACGAACAGTACATACAGTCTAGATTAATTTTTTATTAACTGCATGTTTGGGTCTGACAGGATTTAAATGCTACGAAACATTACAAAACGGTAGCCATTTTGTGCAAACGTCGAAAAACGTCGAAAAATCTGACCTGTGAAATTTAAAAAAAAAATTTGGTTGGCGAAAAAAACCACGGTGCATGTTGTGCAAGAAACGGAGGTAACTGAAAGACTTGTCGCAAACAGCGACAAAAACAGTTTCATTGAATTAATGCAACCCCGTATTATACGGACGATTAAGGAGAAGATTAGTACATTTTAAAAGCAAGCAACCTCAAATGACTGGGAAAATAATTTTCAAGATCGGGTTATAGTAATTTTATTTAATGGTTGTATATCGACAAGTAATGTGTCAAGCAAATTTTGAATACAATTCAATTCAAAGTGATCAAGGGTAAATATGTTTTTATTTACTTGCACAGTGTCGGATATATTTGTATTAGGGTTGAATCAAGATATGAAAAATTTACAATGACAAATGATATGCACCATGCAATTTTAGCAACCTGCGTTTAAAGTTTTGTTATTCATTTATTGAATACCGTATACTTCTGTCCCATTTTTCCTTCCTTCAAGTTCATTACTTACGACAATACAACATTTTCAAAAGGTGAATTAAGGGTAAAAATTATTTAATCGATTTCAACAACTTGAGGTAAATAAATTCATGGTAAATAGACATCGCAAAATTAATAGAGACAGATTTAAAATCAACCAACTACAGGCAAATGAAACCTACAAATTGAGTAAATGTACGTCAAAAGTTTCAGAAAACTTTCTTTGACGTCGAGGTGGTGTTACGTCGTGTTGTAGGAACATCGTGCGCAACGTTAATACGAGGGTATAAAAACATGTTTCAAAAAAATACACCACACAGTATCAAAGGTTCATGTAAAGGAAATCGAGGTAAACCATAAATGAGGTCCAGGCCAAATGAACTCTGCCAGCTGTCATGTAGGTAATGAAATTATTCCATATATAAAACATAGTTAACCGCTTACTTTAAGTATCTGAGAAAAACTAACTCAACAATGAAAACTTAACATTGACTAACGAACAATTGATCAGGTTCAAGTCAGATCAATACTACCAGAAAGGCATGTGCACCTTTTCAAGGACTATTGCCATATGTTAAACTGCAGAATCTACGTACCATGCCATCTATTAACAAGGCATGAAGTATCCAGGTCTTCTACCTTCTGAGCATAAACCTTAGCCTTATACAAATAGTTTACGCCGCAGCCAATGCGTGGGGATTGTGACCCCATGTCCTGAATTCCGCGATTTTCATCGCAGGCGAGACAAAAGTCATAATTAATTAGCTGTTTGTTTTACTCACTTTTTCTGGTCGATCATTTCTGCCATTTGCAGTAAAATCTAGGACTTTTCCGTGGTATACTTTTTTACAACCCAATCCATAGCCATTGGTTACAGCAAATTCACCATTTTTCAAGCCATTTGGATAATTATTATCGAGTTCCGTTTGTATGTTCCGCCCTGCGGTATTTAATATTTCTGTTGCCAGTCCCGACGTCTTTTTAAGCTGCAGCGAATGTGAACAGGTGTGAACTAGAACGTCTACCTGTAAAGAAGAGTTTGGTAGGAAATTAACATTTGGGACCTGGATATAACACTGTTGTTTGTTAATTTACATGTATGTCTTGTTGTATTTGAAATGTCTTCTGTTTTAAATTAATCTACTAATAGTTTTATCAATTTGAAATTTAAATTTGATTGGAATACCGAAAGGTCGTTTCCTACAATTTCAAGTGAATATAATATTAATTTAAATACAATTCGTTCATTTAAGAAGGACAAAAAAAAAACCCAAGTAAATAGGCACAAGGGTACACCCCGACAGTATGGCCTTTTAAACATTTTTGATTCGAGCGTCACTGATGAGTCTTTTGTAAACGAAACGCGCGTCTGGCGTAAATATAAAATTGTAATCCTAGCTAGCTGGTATCTATGATGAGTTTATTTATTAACTAAGATAAAAATCACTTTGATAATAATTAACAAATTTAAAGCCATGTTTACCTGTTCCTGTGTTAGATCTCCTACTAATACTTTTATATGACTATTTCCAATTTTCGTACTTCCAGGGGTTTTCAATGTGATCTTATTAGCCTCATTTCCTGTAAAATGAAATGGGAAAATGTTTAGGTAGTTAGAAGCTCTTAATTAGTCATTCCTTTATTTATTTAGTCGTATGCTATTCTAATGTGTAGTCATATATAGATATAGGTGTGAGTGCCAAGGAGACAACTCTCCTTCCACATAACGATTCATAAAAGTAAACCATTATAGGTCAATGTACGGCCTTGGCTCACACCGACAAAAAAGCTATAAAGGGCCCCAAAATTACTAGTGTAAAACCATTCAAACGGGAAAACCAACGGTCTAGTCTATGTAAAAAACGAGAAACGAGAAACACGTATAAATTACATGAACAAACGACAACTACTGTACATCAGAATCCTGAAGACAGGTGCAAACATTTGCAGCAGTATTAAACGTTTTAATGGTACCAAACCTTCTCCCTTTTTCTGAAACAATAGTATAACATCAAAACATAGAAAAACACGATAAAATATCAATTCTTTTAGATTTTCTACTCCATTTTGTTTCCGTATCTTAGAAGATATTCTCTAGAGTGTAACCATAAATCGTATATGGTTTTGTAACTGGATCACTCAGGTCATTTCTGAGTTTTAGAACTTAACCGGTATTTTAGTGAATGCAAATAAGTCTTGCATCAATTTTGTTAAAAATATATAATAATTAAAAATATATGAATCATTAATTTTAGAGGGTTCTTGATTTTAGCATTTTTTTGGATGCAAGAGAGTGAGAACAAATAATTAATGCTACAATTTAATTAGATGCGTTAAGAAATTGCAATGTGATCGTTATTTACCTTGATAATGCAGTAAAGGTTATAATACCTTTTGGTACACACATGTAAAACGAACATACCTATTCGTCTTGCTCTTTCTCTCGCAGCTGCCACAAATGTCTGAAAAGTACGAAGAAATCCATGTGTGTTTTTTTTTTGTTTTTTGTTTTTTTTTTATCTTTTTCATAGTCATTAATGATGATTGTGATAAAAAACAAGGATTTATTTTATACCCTTTGATTCTTTTGCAAAACGAAAATGAACCAAAGTGTAGACAGGCCAAGGAAAAAAATATACTACCAAAAAGTACTCAAAATAAACATACAAATGGGACGAATATTAGAAAATAAGAAATAAGTGTTACTTGAAAAAAACCCGAAAAAACCCCATCAGATAACAAAAAAAGAAGACAAAAAATAAACATGATAAAGAAAGGTACGGAAGCGTATTAGGGACATAGAAAAAATAAAATTGGCAGTGAACTTTTTTTTCAAAGTCGATATTTTGACATTTCAAATCTCAAAATTTCGACTTCAACTCGAAATTTTAACTTTTCTTATCTTGAAATTTTGACTTTCTAAAATCTTGAAATTTCGACCTTTTTTAAAACTTGAAATTTCGACTTTTTCTAAACTCGAAATTTTGACTTCTTTTAAACTCAAAATTTCGACTTCTTTTAAAGTCTAAATTTCGATTTTTTTAAAACTCGAAATTTCGACTTTTTCTAAACTCGAAATTTCGACTTTTTCTAAACTCGAAATTTCGACTTCTTTTTAACTCAAAATTTCGACTTTTTTAAAACTTAAAATTTCGACTTTTCCTCAGTATTTATACGTTTGCGATTACCACATTCACAGTCATTTATATCAACGAGGCGGAGAGTCATTTACATCATAAACTTCATAATATAAAAAAGAAGATGTGGTATGATTACCAATGAGACAACTATCCACAAAAGATTCATAAGCATATTTTAATAAACTAAAACATTTTAAAGAGGTTATTTTAGATAGCAAATCTTGTTCTAGCCAAAGAATAAATAAAATATGTTTCACGTTCAAATACATATTTCAAGTCTGGACTTCAGATATGTGTATCAAGTAACCCCGCTATTCCGACACACCTATATTACGACATACTTTTATTCAACAGTCTAATATATAAAGACAAGGGTTAATAGTTGTGTTATAAGAATGCAAACTTCCAAAACTAGAAAACTGGGGCAGCTCATTGGTCGTTCTGAATATGCATGGCATTTTGGGCTACTTGATTTACCATTGTTTAAACAAGGCAAAGTCAGTGACTTGCTATTGGTATACCAAACAGGCCTTTGCAACTGTGATGCTAAATGTCCTCAGGTCTGACGATCCTATGACAGTGTCGTGGAAACTAAAACATGGAATATGCGGGGGGGGGGGGGGGGGGGGGGGGGGGATTCTGTCAACATGCATGTTCTTTACGAATGGTTTCTTTAATATTAAATGCTAATCCATATCTTAAGAACAAAACCAGTTTCTGAATATAAATTGCCAAAATAAGTAAATGACGCTTTAATAATTTGCATCCATGTCTACTCCTTCTAAAATTGTAATAACTGTTTGAATACTAACATCAAAGTTTTAAGAGGTACTTAGAAAAAGTAAAAATTTCGAGATTTCAACAGTCGAAATTTTGAAATCAAAGTCGAAATTTCGATTTAAAAAAAAAAAGTCGAAATTTTGTGTTTATTAAAAACAGTTGAAATTTCGAGTTTAAAATAAGTCGAAATTTCGAGTTTAAAAAAAGTCGAAATTTTGAGTTTAAAATAAGTTGAAATTTCGAGTTTAAAATAAGTCGAAATTTCGAGTTTTAATTAAGTCGAAATTTTGAGTTTAAAATAAGTTGAAATTTCGAGTTTAGAATAAGTCGAAATTTCGAGTTTTAAAAAAGTCAAAATTTTGAGTTTAAAATAAGTTGAAATTTCGAGTTTTAGATAAGTCGAAATTTCGAGTTTAAAGATAGGTCGACATTTCGAGTTTTAAAAAAGTCAAAATTTCGAGTTTAAAGTGGAAATTTTGAATTTTTATATGTTGAAATTTCGAGTTTAAAAAAGTCAAAATTTCGACTTTTTGAAAAGTCGAAATTTCAAGATTTTAGAAAGTCAAAATTTCAAGTTTAAGTCAAAATTTCGGGATTTGAAAAGTCAAAATTTCAAGTTAAAGTCAAAATTTCGAGATTTGAAAAGTCAAAATTTCGACTTAGAAAAAAAAGTTCACTGCCAATTTTATTTTTTCTATGTCCCCAATACGCTTCCGTAAAAGGAAATGGAAAAAAAGAAAAGAAAACAATAAATGAATAATAACTAATGATGTAATACCAGTGTTCACAGGACCACCCAATGAATAACAGACTGAAACAAATCTCATCAGGCAGACTCAAAAGATCCAGCTTTACATTAGAGACAAGAGCCTTGACCAACCAATGAATACCAGACTGAAACAACTCTCATCAGGCAGACTCAAAAGATCCAGCTTTACATTAGAGACAAGAGAATAACAAAGAAAACACGAGGAAGCTCTACCTAATATATCGAGCCCACAACTTTCACACTGAATAACAACCCGTGTTAAAATAATCTTAGAAATGTCACTATCCAGACCTCAGTTCCGCTCAATACCACCAAAGAGGAACAGACTAGAAATGTTAAGAAAACACTGAAAATGAGTATGCTTAAAAAAAAACCTGGGTAACAGTTTAGATGGGTCAGCCGCACATGCAAAAGTGAGGGACGGTTTATACATTAAGTATACAAATGGAGAGCAACAATCAGAGGCAATACCAACAGGCCTACATTGGTCCAACTACAAAGCTAAGAAGAAGCCCTTACTTATGCTGCAAACTCCATCAAAAACAAAATCGATAACACAACTCGAGCAGTATTCCTGATTGATACCCTCTCTGTGCTACAAGCTTTGAAGATCGACAAGCTACCTCAACTCCAACAAGTTTTATACAACATCAAAATTCTGACAATATCAGTTCGTGATCAGTGGATCCCTTAAAATTGTGGAGTTTTGGGTATTGAACAAGCCGATAAATTAGCAAAGTATGGTGCTGAACAACAACAGGAAGAAAATCCAGTCTGCTTCACAGAGATGAAGACTGCCATCAACAAGCCAGCTACCATCAGCTAACAAGATCTGAACAAACCACTATATTTAAACTGAGGACAAGATACAACAGGCTCAACCAAATTCTACACAAAGTCATGAAAGTTGTGCCATCTCCAATGTGTCATTGTGGAAAGCAGAGCAGGATACGACACACCTCTTACGTTCATGCATGATATATCAGGCATTAATTGAAAGATAAGATATGGCACCCAGAAACAGCACTCAAAGAAACGCTGTACGGACAAGTGGATTCCCTACAGAAAATTTGTTGATGAGACTGATATTCAAGTGTAAAGGCGAACGATAAGAAGAAAAAGACTAGAGATGTGCTAATTAAATTGAATTGTAAAGAAATGAAATGAGATAAGCACTAGTAATTGAAATATATTGATGAATTGTGTTTCGGGTGGTAGCTATAGTAAAGAATAACATAAAGTCAAAATAAAGGGTATTAAATTTATCCCATGAACAATACCTGATACATTTGATCTTGGTAAACAACACATACAACCAATTCTATGTTCGTCGATGGGTTCTGCACATTGTATCTTTTTACAGTATCAAACAGTGAGTTTGCTACAAAATTTGGTTCGTAATTCAATCCACCAGTTCCAAGAGCAGGAAAGGCAATGGACTGCAAACTCAAACTGTCAGTTTCCTTCAGACATTCATATATGGCTGCATGTATATTCTTTAACAGAGTATTAGTATTAATGCATTATATTTCAGGAAAAAAATGGAAGAGTTAGATACGAATATGTAGGGTATCGAAAGCAACACAACGAAACAAATAAACAAAACCATAAGGAGGTCAACGTGCATATGGTTTCAACAATAGTGGGGTGTTTCAACAAAATGCATATAAATATGTTTACTTGAATTATTCCAAACCATAAAATTAATTGAAGATCTATTATTTCGTCATAAGATCTTTTATATAATGTACACATGGAAAAAAGTATTGCAACTCCAAATTGAAATTCAAATTAAAAAAACACTCTTTATTTTTTTGTGATATAATTTGTTGAAATAGAACTAGTTAAACATTATTTAAATATCACCTGAGTTTAATCAATAATTATCGACTCGATAAGTTCTTATCTGCACATGCAGCTACTATACTCGTTAACAATCAAACAGACGATTTAATCCTTATTGTTTCCAACACTTTAAATAACCAAGTTTATAAAGTTATGTGATTGACACCTTGTAATTGGTTACCCACAACTCATAACTACAGCAAGATGGCAGATAATCAGCATGAGAGAAGCAGGTATGTCGCTGTGACAATTGCACGTACTATATTGGTCATCACTATTCCATTATAAGTCGTTTTGAGAATAAAAATCAGGCAACAAACGATGTAAAAGACCTTCGGAGATCAAGAAGACCCCCTATAACATCTGCTAGGGAAAATCAAGCATAATGAAGGTTGGTCAGAAGGAAACCAATGCAAACAACACAATCCTAAAAAGAGAGTGATGACCATTCAGGAGCCTTTAAACAAGAACTGTTCGAGATCGGCTCATCGCTATTGGTTATCATGCGATAAGACCATTTCGGGGACCTTTGCCTACGAACAGACACAGACACAGTTGCCCGTATCTAATGTAGTGCAGAGCTCGCCAAAGTTGGAAATTAGCATCGTGAAGGAAGATCCATTGTTCCAATGGAATTCGGTTTATTTTTCTTGGCCCGGTCGTTGTCCGGATTTGAACCATATCGATCATATATGGGACACTATTGGGCGTGAAGTGCACGGAAGGACACCCCAGTTCAAACACGTCATGAAATAAACAATACCCTTCCTTAGCAACAATTTAGTCGACTTATGGCAGGAATCAAAAGACGTTAAGAGGCGCTTATCGATTTGAATGGAAGCTGCGCACAAAGTACTAGCTCTTTGGCGTATAACGATCAACCATGATGTGAACAATCATCTAAAGATTATTTTTGAAATGTCAGACATGGTAAAGTTCGACTACGGTTAAAGTTGTAAAATGCTTTTTTAAAAAAAAAAACCACTTCATTTTGTTATAAAAATTTTGGTTAGATAAAACATTTTGTTTCATACATTTTTTGTTCGTTTTAATGCCAATGGTATCATTCACTACGTTTCAATATTATTTTATAAATATTTACGAAAGCCGAGAAGGCTCACCTATAATTCAGAATTCAACATTCGGAATTCAGAATTCAGAATTCGGAATTCAGAATTCGGAAATATTCGTTTTATAATGTTATAAACTTAGTTATTATTGTAATAATTACTATTTGTTTTCATTGTGATATTAAAATTTAATACCTGTCTTCATATCATCTACACTCCTTCTTATATAAAGAAATTATATTTATTTGTCCATAGCATACTCTATATAGGAGGGTTTGCTTTCGTTTCATCTTTGTGTGTTTACTGGTTTTAAATCGACCCCTGTAATCCTATGGTTATAACTTCCACCCTTACCTCCATCCCAACATACATGTACACCACTACGCTGTTTATATTCCTTGTCTTTATTTACTCTCTAAAAACATGCATGTTCATCAAACCCCAAAAATATCTTATTTTGAACAAAAAGCGAAAATCCGATTAGCGTTAAAATTAAATATAGAATTACACAAAACTGAAAAATGATCGAAAGATAATTTCTCTGGCAAAACTTTGTAAAAAAAAGTATTCTCAATTATCCGTACTTTGACATGTAGATACGGACCTCCATATAGTTTATATCTATAATTTGGAAGGGATTATTTAAGGGGAAAAGCAAGGCGACAAACAGGTGACGCGGATTCTAGCACTTTTCTAGCTTTGGGCTTGCTCTCTCTCAACACTATATTACATGCCTATGAGTCTAACTACAATCCCTTTTTTGTCATTTGCCCTTGTATAAACGCGGGTGTTGCTAAACGGCGGAAACGGAAAACGGAACGGAAACGGAAAAACGGAAAAAGAAAGAATTAACATTTTGTTGTTGTTGTTATTTTATCTACATACAGTCAAAATTATCTCCCCATTACGCCAGTTCATTTTCTCAATCGTAGAAATGGAAGCCATTGTAGTGATGACGCGCTTCCAATTTTGCTCTTGAAAACCGATAAATTTATCGACATAGCACCATTACCATCCTTATATGTCAGTTGTATTTTTAAAGACAAATGTATCAATTAGCTAATAAGCACCAGTTAATGATCTTGTCTGCATTGATTCAACTTTAAACTATTGTCTGATCAGTTGTCAGGTGGAATTTTCGAAAATTCTTAAACATTTAAAAAAATTCCAATTAAATATTTCGAGGAAGGGCAGACTAAAAATTTTCAGTGCTTGAAGATTATAAACCCTAGTTATCACACACAAAAAATAATATTTTTTCGAAGATATGCATTTTCATCATCCAACCTAAAAGATTGTCGTCAAGTACTTTTAGTAAAAATATAGCTATTCGAACACACCTCCTCTGTTTTTGTGATTCATTAGATAGGTATTTCACTTGACCCATATATTTCATCTTTTCGTACTGTGATTTTTTTATGTTATAAAGTCAACCTAGAGCTTTGATATATAAAAATGATAGAATCTGAAGCGAGATGATATATCAAATACTCTTGATTTGTACGTTTTAAAGACAAAATATACACCTCAAACACGCCCTAACATAAAAAGGTGCACTCGATTTTATCTTTTCGATACAATTGTTACCCATTTTGGGGAATTTTTCTTGAGTCACATAATGGAAGGGCAGACACGAAAATTACTGTACTAATAGATTGATATGTTCTCCGTCCGTGGTAAAAAAAAAATTTAATCGAAGGTTATGCATTTTCTACATCCAACTTGATAGATACCCATGTCGTCGACTTGATATCTACATGTAAATGTTCTGCACTACTATGTAATAGATAAATTGAAAACTTATGCAAATGGTGTTTTTATAATAAAACACTTCGTAATTGAGAAGAAAATTGACGTTTTATTTGTTTCTATTAACTTTTAAAATTTTGGTTACTATAGTAAACATTACAGTAGTGTAATGAAAATCGGTCATAGTTTATTTATTTTGATGTGAAACACCAGTTGTCTTTCCCTATTAATTGTGTTTTTATATGTATATAAGTTTCTCCATAGTTGGAGCACCATCTATTACTTAAAACACCCCTAAAATTGGTATAGTCTTTATTTTCACTCCTTCAAGTATAATGGACCGTTCCATATGGTAGTATATAAACCAGCTCAAGACAGAGAAACTTTGTCAGTTATATGTGGACCGTTGAAGTGATAACATCAGGGATTATTTTCCAACTGGTAAGTAGAGTGAATTAAGTGATTCCAAAGGATATATAAATAGTGTTCGGATTTATATGTGGATATTGCAATAGTGATTGTGATACAATGTATAAAGTGAATCTGATGTATATAAGTGGTTATTGTATTAATGAGAATACAAGGTGTATACTTGCTGGTGTTGCAAGTTTTACTATGTGGAAGTGTGAATGCTTCATAGATTTGTATTAGTGAGAATACAAGGTGTTTACTTGCTGGTGTTGCAAGATTCTATATTGTGGAAGTGTATTAGTGAAAGTGCACTGTGTTAAACCTTACCAGTTGGATAATATTCATTGTGTGGGAACTCAAAGGGATAGTTAGTGCGTGAGTTCAGCTGTGTTATATATATATACTCCTTGTGAATTGAAACATTGTGCAAGTGTAATTGTGTCATTGTGTTATTGTGGTTAGTTGCAGACTAACAAGGTGATACTACATATTGGTGGACGTTGTAAATAGAAGTTGTATATATGTGATTTTGTGTTCATACGTTTTGTGTAATACTTACTTGATGCATGTTGCAAAGTAATCTGTTGGTGACATGGTGTAATAAAGGGCCGTATGCATGTTGCATAATAATCTGTTAGTGACATTGTGAATAATTCGGTCTGATACATGTTGCATAGTGATTGCATAGTGACATTGTGTATATATATTCTGTTATGAAACATTGTGTCTGTGCATTGTGAATGAGGTACTTCACCCGGCATTTTGATTAATGTGCAGTGTGGCGTATATATTTGAGATTGTGAATTCATTTAAGGGTGTGTTAATTGGTTTAGATAGGACAACTTCTTGTGGTGAAAAAAATGAGTTGAACACTTGAAATCCTGATTTATTCAGATACGGATCCATTGATCACCCGGTTACACGTTACAGTAAGTATTTATCGCCTTCTCTAACATGTCTAACAAAGAGCTTCGATTCTTTTGTTCTATTTCAACTGGGTTTCCGCCTGCATAGGCCTATGTTTTTTTTTTTATAGTATAACATATGTTTACAAAGAAAGATAAATAGATGAATGCATTTAAAATAAAATATTTTAAAGCATAAAATATTGAAATAATTAGCAAGAGATGATGAGACTATGTTTTTTTTTTAATATTTGATAATGTCATGCGTACATCGTATGTAACCGGAGAGCATGTATCAAATTTATATCGTCACCGCCGGGATTCCAACCCCGGTCGCCTGCGTGACAGTCAGTGCGTTAACCCACTGAGCCAAAGAATCGATTCCCTCGCTCAGTTGATTAAGACTGGCTTTATATGTTCTACCTGTACTAAGGAGGGGAAGCAACCCCGCTACACTATTCCCCCCACCACAAGAGTCATCATATCTTTATACATGTATTAATGTATGTATGACTCTAAACAACACAAACCCTGGCTATACTCCAGATAACCATCGTGGATATTTTAGTCGGGCGCCAAATGTAACCGGAGAGCATGTATCTACTCTACAAATTTATATCTTCACCACCGGGATTCGAACCCCGGTCGCCTGCGTGACAGTCAGTGCGTTAACCCACTGAGCCAAAGAATCGAAGTTCCATAGCTCAGTTGATCAAGACTGGCTTTATATGTTCTACCTGTACTAAGGAGGGGAAGCAACCCCGCTACACGTTCATGCAATTCAATAGAGTCTGTTCGACTGTTCTTATTTGAAAAAAAAGTCGGATAAACGTCAATAAGATAGTAACTCAACAACAACAAACAAATCTACATACGGTCTAAAAAGATGGACATTGGCCTCGATTCTATAGATAGATTGTGAAGTGATCAAATTTTGGAAAAATAATTTTAATCGTTTTTTCTTTGTTTCTTTTTTTCAATTGCCTTAACTCAGAATGATTAATGTGGTGTATCTTGTTGCGTTGTTCTGCATTGGTAATTTTCGTTGTATCTTTTTTTGTATAATGCCAATGGAAAGAAAACATACAAGAAACCTAATGGGACAATGGTGTATGGACAACAACCGGTAAGCCGAAACCCGGGAAGTAGAATAGAAATTTGATAACACTTTATTTTAATGTAAAAATTGAGAAAATCCCTTACTATACTCACTATATACTACACTCTTTGCTTGCGGAAGTTTCTTGCGGAAGCATAAGAATGAATGAATCCAACATTGAGTTTTATCTGGTTTCCTGTAACTGTTTAATTTCAGTTTATATGGCGCTTTTTCAAAACATAATATTAATATGTCTGTAACGTGTCCTTATCGATGTTTTGGCGCAATCATTAAAGACACCACATAATTGTAACTGGGATATTTAAGAAAAGCATTAATGATATTATAATAATCTATCTGATTACGCATTATGTTGGATCATACTTTATGATCATCTTTTAGGTAATGCATGTTTGAGATAATTAGCGCAAATGCATAAATATCTGCTCAGGTATTACGCCGGTATTCATGACTGGTTTATGCCAATTATCTTGAAACCCGTATTTAAAAGATTGCTAAAACCTTTCAAAACAAAAATGATCAACAAGATAAGATCCACATACAAGTCAAAGTTTCGTTATAGTAAGAAGACTTTTTCAAGTAATGATTGCCCTTTAATGTCGACTTTTTTAATCATCTCTTGTGTTTTGGGTTAAAAAGTAAAGATAGAGTGATTTTTGACATGGTTTATTCAACTTTCAAGTCTATAATGTTGGAGAATTCCCATGATTGTTTAGATGCACACAGACTTAGATGAAGTGTCAACATATTTGTTGTGTGATTTTGTTAATTCAGTCGTTATTGATTTTCGTAGTTCTTTCCATTTCCCCCTTATATTCCGTCCATATTTCTTTCCGTTTTCCTTTCCGTTTCTCTTTCCGTTCCGTTTCCCGTTTCCGCCGTTTAGCAACACCCGTATAAACGCATGTTTCTGAAGGGAATATACTAGTTCCGTGAAACGTTTTCTCGGAAAGATGTTTGATTGTGAAAAAAAGTTCAGAGAGATATTATATCCTATATTTATTTGCAATCCGCTTTCCACTGACGCGATAAGAACGTGTACATATCTTGCTGAGAAAGGCGATATCAATTTCCCACGATTTTTAGTGTGGTGAAAGCGAACTTACACAATACTGAGTACATACAAAAACGCAACACAACAAGTTTGAAACTTTTATTACAGTTACTCCATTATCTACTATAATAAAAGCAACAAAAAAATAATAACCTGGGTTATTGCACATGTTTCTTAATTCATTTGGATCGATCATTATTGTTTAACGAGTGAGTGAATGAATTTTGCTTTATAACGTACAGAAGCAAATAAACTATATGCATATTCCTGATGTGAACATGTGAATAAATGATGAATAAACTCTGCTTTGCGTTTGTCCGATATGTTGAGCCGGATACCAATTTCAAAGTCTTTTGATTGATCAGCGGACAAAGGTTCGAACTTACGACATTCTGTACTCAGACAAGCATGCTAACAACGAGACCATCTAGTTTGTTGAGTATAATCATGGATGTTTAAATATTACTTCCATGGTATAATATATTCTTCCCTGAACAAATATTTTTTATAAAGTCCTGTTATTTACATAGCTACAGATATATTTCATGAGAGATAAATTGTTTCAATCTTTAGACAAAATAATGTTCCATTTGTTGTTGCGTTTTAAATGACACTCACTATACCAAGGTTCTAATACTATAATCTGACAAGTAAATAACCTGTGTATTCCTTATCTTTATCTTTAACTTGTATTTAATTTGAAGTCGGTCTAATTACTGTATTTAAAGAATGTGACTCAATTAGCATACACTAATCTACCTTGAGACCCTCACAAAAATAATACAGAGCACATATTATAGATATTACAGTCTTTGAACATATCATGCTATATATATAAATGATAGTCTGTAGAAAATGAAAAATAAAAACAAATTAAAAACCAATTGTTCAGAGAACAATTGAAGGTCTTTCCACCAGTTAATATCTATTTTGATATTAAAATATAAAAAATCAGTCTAAAATGTCAGTTCATATGGCTTTATGATGTATAGATATGAATTTAAAGCAAAGGTCAAAATCTAGAACGTCAAATTAACCTATGACCTTGACCTCAATTTCAAGGTCACAAACTGAGGATTTCAAATCAAAAGACCCTAGTCTCTAATATGTAAGGTTAATAAGTTATATCACATAATTTAAGATATGATAAGGGCTAAAACTCCCATTCATTGTTTACGCACCTTTTCAACTAAAATTATTCAGTTACCACATGTCGCAACTAACAATTTATACAAAATAATTTGTCGATATCTTATAAGGTTAATGAAAATGAGTGAAAATTAGACAAATTCAAAAATTAGAATATGACCTTGACCTTTGACCTTGACCTAATTTTCATTTTTTTGGACCATGGACCTCAAATCAAAAGATCCTAGGTCTCTATCACTTATGGTGTTCCAGTTTAAAATACATTTCAAAATTTCAAATACAAAAAGGGAAATAACTCTCATATGGAGCTTTCATATTACTTCGGTCGAAATTGGACAAATCATGCGAAGGATATAACGAGCAATTTTATAAAATAAATTTGTCGTAATCTTTTACGGTTGCGAAAGGAGTTGTGGACACAAGGAAAACAGTGTTTGGGGAGATAACTCCTACAAAGAAAAGTATTCAGTTACGCAGGGTAAATTTCAAAAGCGCATAAACTGTTCGATATCATATACCAAATATCTAAGCGACATATTGCGAAACAAATGTTTATCGCAAGAACAAAATTTGGCGGAAGAAAAAAAAAATAATCAGAAGAAAAACAATAGGAAGTGGAAAGACCTAATTATACATTTAATTCATTTCCCAGACTTGTATATAAAGATGTTTTTTTTTTTGGAACTTATAATTGATAATAAATAGTTAATAACTTTTTAAATATAACCATTATTATTTGTTCTAGTACTTTAATTTATGATACTGTTATGACGAGTGTGTAGGGAGGCACGCGCGGGAAATGTTTATTTGAAACAGTTGATTGACTTACAGTAACCCATGCGGTGATAATTTTCATTTCCCACATCACGTATCTTAAATTTTGACTTGACTGTATTTAACTTAATAAAAAAAAAGAGACATATAGAAAAAGCTGGCCAAGTTTTGTAATAAATAATTTTGTTTTGAACATGCTCCAAATTGTCCACCTGACAGGACGGACTCCACCGGCCGTCAACATATACTTAAGGTGTACACCAGATAAATAACGGAGTTTAACGGATATGAACGGACACGAACAAACGTATAACGGATAAAACGGATGATGAACGGATCTGAAACGGATAAATACCAATTGAAAATTTTGCGTCAGAAATGCCAATTATTGGTATGTCAGATTTCTTAAGGTTCATGAATTCTTATTATTCATAATCGACCTTAGAGTAAGGGCGATTCTTCACAATCAATCAGCTCTTATTCAGGTCAGACACTGACCTTTTGCTGTATTTTGAAGAATAAACTAAAACCAGTTACACCTAAACATTTTGAATATTTATGCGATGTACATGTATTATTATTGTCGCCTTTAATTTTTCCGTATATATTGTTCATCCGTTTTATCAGGTACGCTTCCGTTAGGTGTCCGTTTTATGCGGTACTCGTCCGTTGGATGTACATTCGACATCCGTTCTGTCCGGTACGTTTCCGTTTCTCGTACATTACATAGCCGGTGTGTGTCAGTTAGGCATCCGTTACACGTCCGTTTTATTCGGTCAGTACATCAACGGACTCCCAACGGATAACAATTTTGTCAACGGACAACTTTTATTTTCATCCGTTAGGCGTCCGTTCGTGCTATCCAGTAAGGTGTGACCGAGGCTTTACAAATTGAGATGCTATCCGTTACTCATCCGTGCGCGTTATCCGGTACAGTGATCAGGGCACGGCCAAACGATCTGTAAACGTATCAGAATTTCTTAAATATATCTTCAAAAATGTACAATTTAGATTCCACAAAAACGATGATAGATTTCAATAGTTGAAATTGAAATAGCTGAAGAAATTGAAGAAATTAGATTTTAAAGGATCAAATATTTGTATATGTGCGTTTTAAAAAACACTATTACGGTATTGTTGTATAACCGTTGTCTGTCCGTCCGTCGTCCACACTTCGGACAATATAACTCAAAAACGATTTTTTTACTTTAAAACATCTGTGCAACCTTGCATTATATTTTGCCTGATAGGAGCCGGCAAGGTGACGTCGCGTTAGTCCTACAACTATTATTCCGACATCCAATTAATCCGACAACCCATTGCTCCCGACAGCTCATTATTCCGACAGCTCATTTTACCGACATTGCATCTGCCATAACTTTTCTAAAATGACAAACTCCATTCTCCATATTATTTGTATTTGTCCGTTTTTATTCCCATTATTCCCCTCATGTTGGATATTTGCTGGATATTTGTCTCAGTTCCTTGGAGATACACATTCTTATTAATTGACCCCATAAGGATTATTGCCCTTTGAAGTCATTTTTTTGCAATTTTTTTGTACACTTTTGTAAACTTTTACAACATTCTTATCCTCAGAAACTTCAAGGCCAAATTAAACCAAACTTAGCCTGAACCATCCTCAGGGAATGTTGTTTAGCTAAATGTATCTGAAAACTTCGCCCATCAACCAAGATGGCCGCCATGGCTAAAAATGGAAAAGGGGGTAAAAACAGTTAGCTTATATCTCTGAAACTTAATCATCAAGATCTATCTACCGATGAAATTTTCACACGCATCGGACAACCGGCTGTTTGATTACTTCCCTGATTGGTAATTTTTAGCACATTTGGCAGTTTTATTCTTTATATTCTTGCCTATATAGTTCATGAGTGTCCTTTGTTTAATATGCACTGCAGCACATAGACCAAGGTGAGCAAAACAAGCCTCATGTTTTGTTTTGTCATCTCTTCTTTTCATATGTTCAGTAGATCCAATTGTAATTAACACCTCTTGTCATCGTTATAAAAACTTTTTATTACCTTTGATTATGACTTAAGAGCTACCTTAGTCTTATAAACAATTGCTGGAAATTTTGTCGGATTAATTCGAGTCAACATCAATGTGTTGACTTTTGAAGAGGGTTAATTACTTGGGGAGTATGAAATCTGCAACAAAATACAGATGGATAGTTTTAGATACGAGTCCGATAAAGTGATGCTTGATCTAAGGTCAGTACTGCAAAAAATATCTTTATCTGATTCGCATCTTTTTCGTTTTACAGTGATGATATCCACCTGGATTCGCATCTATAGTAAAGAAGAACTGACTAATATGACGTTAAACGGTTGTTTGCTTCTTCTTTTTTTCGAACATGATACATTCGGGGTGGGGATAGGTAGTATTTGTATTATCGTGTAATGGACATATTTTGAGGGAGTTAATAGACTTTGAAACTAGGATTGAAAAACAACGTAGGGGTGTATGTTAAGACGGTGATGAGGGGGACTTTTTGAACCAGAGACCTACAGGGGTAGATTCCAAAACGGCAAAAGCACAAAGATATGACGAAAAGAAGATTATATTATGGACAACAAAATAGATATAAACTATTTATATACGGTGGAGTAGTTAACATAAAGACAGGCATACAATTTTCATATCACAACTAAAACATATATCAATTATTACAATATGTATGTTATAACACTTGATAAAAATGATTTCCCAATTCTGAATTCCGAATTCTGAGTTCTGAATGGCGAATTCTGAATGCTGAATTCTGAATTATAGATGAGCCTTCTCGGCTTTCGTAAATATTATATATATTCCGTCCAAAATAAGAGGCTGATTTTTAAAATATCAAGGTCTAGCAATACATTTTTCCATTTGTATATATTGAAACATTAGCTCAGACAACTTTTGTTGTTAATCTAATGTTTTGGAAGGTAAAGTACAATTACAAATTCTGAATTAATATCAATTTTGTTTGTATTCTAAATTACATGTACATGTTTATGTTCAACTTTACGAGTTCAAAATTCTGATTGTTCACACTGAGCGGCAGACTAAATATATCATTATGATTATTTTTTTTTTATTTCATATATGTATTAAAATATATTATTATATTGTATTTATATTTCACTGATGCATTCAAAACAATATTGTAAAATTGTATATTCAGCTGTATTGCTTCTGAATAAAGTATTATTATTAAAAAAAAATATACTTGGTAATTACAATGATGAAGTAGCATTCATGTGGTTCTAATATAGTCATTATGATTGATTAGTTTAGTCACGGGTGTCATTCGGTTTATCGAGAGAAATGATCGTGAAAGAATATCTAACGGCGGTCAAGTATTGAGAGACGATCGTGAAAGTTCTGGTAACGGATCGTGAAAGACATTTAATCGAGAAGACATATGAAAGGTCAATCAATATTCTAATTTAATTAATTACACAGACAAATTTACGACAAAATAAAATTGTCTGTCAAAATGGTTCAACATTATGATCAGTATGTGAGAATATCCAGTTTTAAAAGTACATAGTTATTACAAAACAACAAAAGGCAGATTGCTTCTCGACATTTTAATGACATAAAAAATGTAAACAAACATGATTTTTTTACAAATTCGACTAGAAAAACTACTTTTATCCAAATAATGGCATTCTATTTGAATTAATCAAACGGTTCTCATAGTTATTTTGTATAAACATAATCTGAAACTTGGTAAATAAAGAACTATTTACACAAAAATTGATTTTTCGGATCGTGAAAGATCACGTACCGCATTTTTGAAGATCGTGAAAAGGATCGTGAAGGATCTGATGCTACGAAGACGTTCAAATTTTTCTTCAACTATATAATAATTAATGTTTGTTATTGGTATTGAGAAAAGCTAGATAGGTCAACATCCTCAATAGGTTTAAGCATTTCAAATTCAATTTTATGGAAAAACGAGCAGAAATGCATATGATTTTTTTTGGACCACTTGATAGATATAAACCTATGGATTCAGGAAAGGTATCACTGTAATTGATTGAAATTTTTCTTTAGACCAAATTTTGGAGACTTTTGTGACATGTTTAACCCCCTTTTTTGCTATATTTTGTATCTAAGAAATGCAGATTGTTGCCATGGTTATACCCAAAAGGGATTATATTTTACCATTATGACCATTAGAAATCAAATCTATGGAAGATTTTCTTTCTATAAATATATACATGCATAACACACATAGAAAGCTTTATTTGTTAGACAGGAGGGGAAAGAGGGTGTTTAAAAATTATGAGTGTCAATTTTAAGTTTTTTTCCTAACTGTGTATTGCTACCTAAAGATTCAGTTTTGTGGTCCGTATCGCAGATTCGTTAAGCTTTAGGATAACTGTCTGTTGTTATGATTGTAAGTTGTACATTTTCGACTTCTGCAAGGTTTCAAATAACATAGAACTCATTATCATGCATCATTCGGCAATGTTCGTTTTATGTTGTGTAGCCTTTTGGATATATACCTGTATGCTATATAGCGCCAAGGTATTTCATGTACATGTTTGTTCGCATGTTTCATATATGACCATTATGACGTCAATTGTATTTGATATATTGAATGATAGTAAGATGTCTATGTCTGGCTGTCGGTCAGGGTTCAATATACTTTTGACCTTATGTTCCGAATTAATTGTCCAAGCATAACTTTTACATTTGTCAGTTTCTAAGGCACTATAAGGATCGGAACACATTTATTTGGTGTACGGGATATTTGTAGAGATCTGTATGGCATGGTTCATCTGACCTTGAACTCTTTTTATGAACCATTGAGCGCATTTGACACTTATAATAAAACCCTTGATATTATAGACGTTCAACAAATATACTATGATAAGTAAAGTAGACGAGACATTACAGGATTTGCGCTCTGGTATTCTATAGTATGTAGTATATAGTCAAAGCAATCCACATCTGCGTTGTATATTAAGAACTAAAGAAAGTACTGTTGCACAAAATGTTGGTTATCGTTCAATCTCAAATTACTCATGAAAGATGCTGTTTTGCTGTAATTTTTTGTTTGACGGATATCATTTTGGTTTAAACGTTGGATATCCATATTTTTGGATAAATAGTGTCGGTCTGCCTATATTGCACTTGACCGATTCTCAGAGCTGAATCTTTCACACTTATTTAGAAACGTATTTGTTGGTTTTTTTTAACTTCGATGTAAAGTGTTGAATAGAAAAAATAATAGCTTTGATGATCATCCTGATCAAAATAGATACAGGTTTCAACCAGTTGCAGGTTTATCAAATGATAAAAGAAATACTGATTTCTGACTACTAGTATTAACTCTGGTCACGCATTATCTTTCACGATCAAAATAATGCGTTGCCTGATCTTTCACGATCAAGTTTGATGGAAATTTAACAAATTCAAGGTTTTCATATACAAATTAATGCTTTTAAGGGAAGAACATACTTTAATTTTACTATACTATCAGATACACCAAAGATTAAGTTTCAAATATATCATGATAAACTGAAATATGACCATTATTGGTACAAAAAGCGTGTTATTTGTAATTAATTTCATAGACATGCATTGCGCCTTTTGTGTTTTATCATAAAGTACTGGATATTTTCTTTATCTTATTTCACAGTTATGTTGAGGAAGTTAAACCATTTTGACAGACATAATTTTTTGTTCGGATTTGTTCCGCGTTTTGAAAACTAAGCGATTTTTTCAAAGATTCTGAACTAGAATTTACATTAAATGTCTTTCACGATCCGTTACCAGAGCTTTCACGATCGTCTCTCAATACTTGACCGCCGTTAGATATTCTTTCACGATCATTTCTCTCGATAAACCGAATGACACCCGTGTTAGTGGTGTTTAACACCATTTTCAGCAATATTGTGATATTTCGTGGCGGTAAGTTTTTATTGGTTAAATGTTAACATTAAATGTTTTTTTTAATACGAACCTTTTCGTCTTCTGGATTTTTATACATTGGAATGTAGATATGAAATATATTTTCACATTTCAAATATCCGGATCCTGTGACAGCCACATCACCGGGATTGATATTAGAGCGGTAATTAGTATTACACTCTTGTTGAATACTGTTTCCAGCGGCTGCTAAAATTGCCTTAGAAGAAGGGCCTGCATTGTTAAGATTTAACTCTGCATTCGTAGTATTCACTATTACATCAATCTGAAAAATATGTAAACTTATTGCATTTTTCAATCCACATTGCCAATGATTTTAAAACCGACATCACTGTGGCTAACAAGGACTGAAATGCATAGGAAAAGACTGAGTTTACAAATCACTTGACAGAACAGAAAAGTGAATGTTTAGAAAAAAGAATCAAACAGAGTAACAAGTGTTCAGGAGTATTTTTTACTGTACTTCTAGAGTTTGTTCAATCGGTCATGTTTTCCATGGCACGTTAATTTCAGTTGATGACACGGGAAACATATATCTGGTAATGTTTGGGAAAAGCGCCACTCGTACATTCAATACATTCAATACAATCAAGGAGTTCAATATACATTCGAGGGGTATGAATTCTATTGAATTCTATTGAATTCATAAGAATCCTGCAGCCAACTTTTGCTTGAAACGAAAACGGCTGTTCTAATAAGTTTCTATTTGTCTTTATTCTTATTGACTCTGGTCTTTAAAGTCTTGCATGTTCTTTCAATTTTAGTTCATTTATAGTTTCGGAGTTTGGTGTGACGTCAAATTTTACTGAAATTAGTACACATTTGTATTTGGTGTTCAGTTGAAGTTTTGACTCCAGGTGCGGGTTTTCTCTCTGTGTTGAAGACCCATTGATGGCCTTGAGCACGTTGAGCTATTTTCTGTTCTTTAGTCGGTTTTTTTGGGGGGTCTTTTTGCAACATTCCCTTTTTCAATTTTTAATTTTATATTATATTTTCGGCTTTTGACACCGGGGTACTTAAGCATGAATACAGAAACAAGTATTGTGAGCACACACAATTTCGAGTAAGAGTTTTATAGATAAAACTGATGTTGGAAATTCGATCAATATCTAGTTTTGTTTTATTGACGTAACTTTTATTAAGTACTATCATTATAGAGGCGCATTTTAAAGAAAATGGTACAGATGATAATCAAACTTGATTGCATTAAGTATCGGGCACTAACGACTAACAAAATGGAATATCACGAAGGAAAACATAGTATGGAGAATTTAAGTAGATTTTCTACTCTTTGATCGGATTGATGAAATTGAGAATGGAAATGGGGAATGTGTCAAAGAGACAACAACCCGACCAAATAAAAAACAACAGCAGAGGGTCACCAACAGGTCTTCAATGTAGCGAGAAATTCCCGCACCCGGAGGCGTCCTTCAGCTGGCCCCTAAACACATATATACTAGTCCAGTGATAATGAACGCCATACTAATTTCCAAATTGTACACAAGAAACTAAAATTAAAATAATACAAGACTAACAAAGGTCAGAGGCTCCTGACTTGGGACAGGCGCAAAAATGCGGCGGGGTTAAACATGTTTGTGAGATCTCAACCCTCTCCCTATACCTCTAACCAATGCAGAAAAGTAAACGCATAACAATACGCACATTAAAATTCAGTTCAAGAGAAGTCCGAGTCTGATGTCAGAAGATGTAACCAAAGAAAATAAACAAAATGACAATATACAAATAACAAGCTACTACATTAACGACATCAGCTCAACTTCAATAATGACTGAAGATTATGATTCATCAAGAACATAGGCACAATGCCTCCTAGGGTTAGTTCATCATCATACATATATAGAAAACAATCCGTATCCCAACTCAGTTTAGAATAAGTTTTAGTTCTGATGCAAACTTTCATACTCATTACGCAATATGCATCTTAAATGACTTGCACAGTATCGAATATTCCTCTATAGCATTCAAGTTTGTAGTTCTGAGTGAAACTGACCTTTTGCTTAAAGAATATTCACTAAAATGATGTAATACTGAACGTATAGAAGTCTGCATTTGAGCTATATTACGAATGATGTCTCTGATAAATGACTGATTAAACTGGAAAATTTTTAACATATTTATGTTGAAAGACCCATTTAAATCCCTTTATGCTCTATTCATCGTATCTTGTATAATATCTTTTGATACTGACTGCCGTCTCCCATTTCAAATAAGTCCATTATCTCTTAATAACAATGAAAATTTAGTAAAAATCATATTTTCGAGTTCATAGCTTTCCTTTTAAAGGATTTGAAAAACATGATAAAGTTCATATTTTCGTTTTTATGTGTTTTGTTTATTTTGGATATGCCATGTGATTATAGACTTTCCAATTAAATTTCCTCTTAATTCATTATTTTATTGCATTTATCCATTTTTAACTTCCTTCACAATACTACCCGTCTCACAATTTTAATGAATCTTTTATAAAACATGAAATTAGAAAACATATTTGATATAGCTTCTATAAAGATTTAAACAAAAATTCAATCGATGTGAATAAGTTATTATAAAATATGGATATTAATTTAATTTTTTTATTTTAAAAATTATATTTAAAAATAAAAAAATAAAAATATAAAAAAAAGAAGTCCTTGACATTATAAAATTGTTATTTAAAGGAATACAAAAGTATAAAAGAAATGGTTAACTGAGAAATTACGTCATGGTTTGTTTTAATAATGAAAGTTACACATGTACCGAGTTTGAAATTTAAATTATTTGTCTTATTATATATAATTGTCATTTTCTAATTTCCTTTCGTCTTTCTTTTATCTCCTTATTCTATTCTTTTTATTTTCTTCTTTCTGGTTTTATTTTGATATTAAGACGATTTGTAGTGAACTTTTGAATTCTCATGGTCAACTTTTATGAATTGTGTTTTTTAAAGTATTTTTATAACAATACTTGCAATATACTCTTAATAAACAATTAAGCATCATTAATAAAATGGACCAAATGAATTTGTCCAAAATATAAATTTCTCCTGTGTATCTTTATTAGAGTATACATGACATATTCGTTAAAAAAGTGTTATTAAACATAAAATTGAATATTGAATTGATAATGTCAGATATGGTCTTACCACTCATTTCATTAAGATTTCATCATCATTAAAACATTTTTGAACTGTTGTTAGTTACCAATTTAACAAGGAAATAACTTAAATATATCTGGAAATTTTTAAACTAAAAATAGAAAACTCAATTTGAATTTATTGATATACCCAATTGTAAAAACCTTTACTTTGTCATATATTTGTCCATTTTGTTGTCAAAATCAGAAATAATAAACGAGTGAGCTTCTTGTTTTTCAGCTACTTGCAATATCACGACAAGCGCTTTAAACACAGGTTTAATCAACCACTTTCTACACAAGGGACTGCCTGTACCAAGTTAGGAATATGACAGTTGTTTCCATTGGTCTGATGTGTTAGAGGTATTTGATTATTTCATTCGATAAATGACTTTCCATTTTCAAGTTCGTTATTTTTGTAATTTTTACTTTTTACATAACACATTCATTATCCAATGCTGGTCTTAAGGTTTATAAGCTTCTTGAGGCCTTCAGCGGCCCCAAACCCTTCGCCGAATTATTTTTCGACTCGCTCCGCTCGGTAAATATGTTTGCCATTACTCTATTAAGGCTAGTTACAGCCCAGCCTTTATACCTTGTAAGTTGTACCTCTGAAATATAATTATGCAGTTTTGAATTCAGAAGATTCACTTCCAGCCTGTCCAGAGGACGAGGATTAATCCTGATTTAATGGTACATAATGATTTGACTATACATGTATTATATTTTTATTCAAGAAAAATATAATAATTTAGAAATGTGTTTTCAAATATTATGAATATAATTGTGAGAATAATCAATCCCTTGTTTTAATAAAAATGAAAAAAATATGCTTCAACAGTGCAGAAAATAACTATTCTGTGCTTCTAGTCCACAAAAATAAATAACCGATTCAAAACAAATCCTCCTCCCCCATCAATAATATCAAATGGTCGTCCACTTGTATAAAGAAACCAGTCGTTTTCAAGCTCTCGAACCACAATGAAAAGGTTATATTCGTTTTGCCTAATCCAAATATTTATTTTAAAACACTGAAATCCTACGGCGTATTAAGTTCATAATGTTCTTAACTTAAGATTTAAAGAGAAATTTTATGTGATGAACTATTTATAAAATTGTCAGAGACTGTCGAACCATGACTATTGAACTTTCTTTGTTTGGTTTATATCAAAAGAATAGGTGATGGCGGAATAAACAGTAATGGTGGGTTATAAACTGTAATTTTTACTACAACAATACACACATGTAAATATATAGTTGTAGGATTCATAGTTCTTTTTTTTAATATCTTTTTTTATTAATAAATTGACGATGGAAAGCATGTTTCATAATAGACAAAAGACATAACAAACATATAATTAGGGCTCT
Organism: Mytilus edulis; assembly: GCA_019925275.1. Lineage (NCBI taxonomy): Eukaryota > Metazoa > Mollusca > Bivalvia > Mytilida > Mytilidae > Mytilus > Mytilus edulis. The sequence goes on along the minus strand of CM034356.1, from coordinate 50,336,124 downwards.
TTGCATCTATTGTCATCGTCATTTCATCTTTGAATTATCTATCTACTTTGCATTAAATCAGCATTTGGTCTTCATATTCAAAACAAGGTCAAATTTAATTAAATCTTCTGCGCCATGTGCATTTCAGAGAACGTTTAACCAAAAAAGAACCAATTACTACTTGTTGACAAACAACTTCGATCAATAATTCAAGTTAAGACATGAAATGGGTAAAATCTTTAATAGTTATCCCTCAAGGACGCGGTGTGTCAGTGTAAGATCACCCCGATGGCCGGAGGCCAGAGGGTGATCTAACACTGACACACCAAGTCCGAGTGGGATAACTATTTTACATCCCAGCTGTTTTAAATTAGACGAAAAACTATTTACAATTCAAAAAATCTAGTTTAAAACGCCACACAACCATTATAATATACTTTCTATATTACTACATGATGTATACCCTTTATGACCCCCGAACACGATGAGTAGATATCAAACAATGTCAACTCGCCCCACTTGCCAATTGGCCCATACTATATCGCCACTTTATAAAAAAATCACCACTCTCTTGTTTTCCGACTCGCCACACTTTGAAAAAGTGTAAAATCAAATTGAACAGTCAGCCTGACAACTCACTTATTAACAAAAAAGGTTTAAACCCCACTGAATAAAGGTCTGCCAACTCGCCCTACTTATAAAAAGATCTTGCTTCCTTTAATTAGATATAAGTATGTAGAATTACTGTTAATTCGTATCCAGTCGTCCTACTGTAGTGGTATGTGTCGAGGCTTGATATGCTAAAGGTCTTGAGTTCGATTCCCAGTATATACTGGATTTTTTTCTACGTGAGTTTTCATAGATATTCTTTTCTGTATAATTAATTATAAGTTTTATAGTGGATTTGACATTCCCGCCAAAATGTTACAGAACAAAGGAAAGCATGCATAACAAAGAAACTCAAACTGGGGTGATCTGGTAGGGGTGATCCGGCTCAGATCACCCCTGTTAGAACAAAGGAGCTGGGATGTAACTTTGTTAATACTGTGCTATAATCTGGATAAGGCACAGGTTATGTGTGCATTAGCTACCTCAGATATACTGCACAGTTCAAAAGTACATTTGCCTTAAGTTGAGGGTCGGATCCTTGATTTTGAAAGGGTGGAATTTGTTTCCATAATATATCTTTTTTGTAATATTTTGTGTACAATGTATATCTTATCAGACTGAGTGTTTCACGGTCCAACCAGTTAATGAATGAACTATGTTTTGTAATTTCTGTCAAAAAAGAGTTCTGTTTGTATAAAATTAATATTGATTTTGTTATCGGTAAATTACAACAACAAATAAACATACTAATTATCATTCAATTTGTTTAACATAAGCGCATTCATGGTTCTACAAACTGTCGATACCTATATCTTGACATATTTACTCTGACTGTTAGAAGAGCAAAGAGTTCGAATTATATACTTGCAAATGAATTATTTTATGTGTCTTTCCTTGTTTTGACAGAATTCAGCAAAATTGGCTGCTAAAATCGAGTTTTTATTTCATTCGTTCCCTTTTATTAATTATTAAACCAAGAAAAATCATATTCTATCTTTTTATATTTTGTAGCTAATGCTCCTTTATAGCATAAATGACCAGTAAGATATAATTATGATTAAAATCTGCAGTTGACTTCTTCTTAGAGTTATTGCCCGTGAACGATATTTTAAAAAAATATTTTTCTGCATTTTTTCTCATTGTATTAAAAACTGTAATAGATAGAAAGGAAAAATTGTCAGACAAAATAGATATACAAATATGTCAACAGAGTGAAATTGTCAGTTAACTATGAATGAAGAAGTTCACGTTTAATGATGATTTTACTAAAAAGTGGAAATAGTTTAAGATGCAGGTGACCGATATTGGCTCTTCAGCGCCTCTAAATGTATATTCTTACAATATTAATTTGTGTCATCTTGGGTATCTTTGAACTAATCATACAAATCCTATCCATTTCAACAGGCAAAGCTGTTGGCTAACACATTTAATTGTAAAATCAACAACAATGCATACTCTTGCTGGGCTGACAGACGCCGCATTTTAGAAATCTATATTCTTCCGCGAATGCAATATTCTGATAATCCTGCATTTGTCTCAGAAAAGAAAAGAGGGACGAAAGATACCAAAGGGACAGTCAAACTCATAAATCTAAAACAAACTGACAACGCCATGGCTAAAAATAAAAAAGACAAACAGAAAAACAATAGTACACACGACACAACATAGAAAACTAAAGAATAAACAACACGAACCCCACCAAAAACTAGGGGTGATCTCAGGTGCTCCGGAAGGGTAAGCAGATCCTGCTCCACATGTGGCACCCGTCGTGTTGCTTAAGTGATTACAAATCCGGTAAATAGTCTAATTCGGTAGGTCATATTCATGAAAGGGAAGGGGGTTGTAGTTACGACGTAAGGAGCATATCCGATATCATTTGTGAAACGGTTATTCCATAACGGTCAACCAACTCGTGATGGCGTCCGTAAAATTTACGAAGGGATGATTTCAACTTCACCATTTGGAACTCTTGGTTTAATAGCTTCCTTGTGAGCAGCAAACCTCTATCAAGAAAATCATGATAGGAAATGCAAGCACGGGAATATACAATCTGGTAAATGTAATCCAAATACCGGTATTAAATTTCAACAACGTGTATCAGCAACAAGTGTTCTAATTTTTAGTACATGTACAAGTCCATGTGGACTTATATTTGATTGTTTTCTTTAATTTTTTCTCTTCACTTAAAATATTTCAGAAATTCTAATTACTAAAGACAATGATGGAAGAGCAGGAACAACAAGAAACTTTTACAGACATTCAACAGTTATAGTCGATGTAACTAAAGAATCACTTCAACAACTTATTGAATATTATTTGACAAACCAAGGCATCACATACGAAGACTTCATCAGAAAGATCCAGCATGATCTCTACCATCTATGTTACAACTACTATCCGTGCTGTAGTTGCCCTACTGGCACACCTTCACAATCAAAAGGCAGTAGATCGGCGCCAAACTGTTGTTGGCCTGTAAAAGGAAACATCACTATACAAGAGCTTGATGTGACTCTAGCTCGAGTTATTTTGATAAATTTCCTTGTCCCTCCTTCCTCCGTTGAAAGAAAAGCAGTTGACGATCTTGTAAAGATAAGAAATGAATCTGCGCATGCCAAAAAATGAAAAATGACAAATGAGGAATATAAGCAATCAATTGAACAAATCTCAAAGTCCTTATTGGTCATAGCAAAGAAAGATGGGAAAGAAACAGAAACTAGACAGAAACTGTATGAAGTTGGTAGTCAACCATTTAACACTGCAATCTATTTGAAATTGCAGACAATATTACTTCAACAGATAGAGAAGGACGACGAACTGAAGCACATCAAACTGGTAAATTAACGTTTATACTAACGATATAGTACTAAAACATTTGTTAAATGCTAATTTTTTTTTAATTTTTTTTTACAATTACTGCAATTATAATATCCATTTAGTTAAGTAATTGAAATTAAAATAATTTATCTTGTAAAATGTGATGTATACCAGAACATTTCTGTTTGTGCATGCAGGTGTAAGTTTACATGTTGACAAAAAATGAGACATACAAGTAATATCAGAAACAATGTTTACAACTTTTTTTCGAACTGTTTCTGGAGTTTCCTTGAAATTTTGTTAGAATTTATTGAATTTCAAAGATGCCCTTGCAAATAAACTCATCATAGATACCAGGATTACATTTTTGTATTTACGCCAGACGCGCGTTTCGTCCACAAAAGATGCATCAGTGACGCTCCAAGTCGATTTCATACGGTTTGATTTCTAAATGATCAATTGCAAACGAAAGAAACCTCTATAACCTTTTTGACGACGAACGACTAGTTATGTTGGTCTTAGGAAATTTAAATGGAATCTTTAAAGGCGGTATACAAGTTGCTTGTAGTTTGTCATGTGCTTCAATTAGCCTGAGTGCTTTGTATAATACTATTCGACAGGCACATGTAGTCACAACCATGTACTATCCATTGTTCGTTTAACTGGAAATTCTTGAATGTTGCAATTCCGGGTTATTAATCATATATTTGTACTAATATGTACTTTTAGATGCTTGAAAAACTCACAAATGACCAGGACAATATTCCAGGAGGTATGCATATATATATTAAAGTTTGCACTCAATACATGCATATAATACACGAGACTACATTTGTTTGCACCTGTCCTAAGTCAGGAACCGTTTGTTGGTGGGGTTCATAAATGTTTCTCGTTGTTTTTATATAGATAAGACTTTCGTGTTTAAATGGTTTAACACTTATCATTTTTGGGGCCCTCTATAGCTTGCTGATCGGAGGCTTCGTGTTAAATTCCGTGGTTTGACCTATAATGATTTACTTTAATTAATTGTGATTAGATGGATAATTATCGCATTGGCACACAAACCACATCTTCTTATATCTATGTTAGGGTAAAACTTCTGCATATAATTTGAAAAATAACCTTTAATGATGCAATGATAATTTATTGCATTCACGTTAGGCTCTATTTTCTTATCTATGATACTATCAGAATAATACTACTAAACCTTGTATTCACAACGTATGATCTAAGATTAAGTTGTAATATTCTATATACTTAGATCATTAAAACATGATGCAAAACTGAGGAGTCTACAGTTTCCCAAGTTTCCAGCATTCTGATAAAATTTGCATTCAGTTTAAAAGGATTTGCACGCCATGTTTGTCTTGATATATTGTCGTGATGTTAAGATCCAATGCACAATCATATTAATCGAACAATTAAAAAAATTCAGTATCCAATAATTTTCTTCTTGTAGAATCTGTTTCCATAGAAAATCTGCTTGATGGTGTCACAGCTGTGCCAGGTTCTTCTCTAGGGAACACCACATTGTCCTCGATAATGCCTCGAAACTATCACGTCGTGTTTGGCATTGAGGTAGAGAACTTGCCGAAATATAAACTAAAAAATTCTGAGACATACTTGACTAGTGGAGAAATTTCAATACCAGCTTTAGATATTCGTCCAGGATACAAAGAGGCAATGGTATATACTATAAGGTTTCAAATTCAATAGAAAATTACATGTTAAGAAATTAAAAACAAAATCGTTTTAAACTTTTTTTTCATGTACATGTATCTCCAATTCTTTTACAATACACATACCACATTAAATCTGTCCTGAATAATCCGGAGGGAATTTTATATTCAAGTTGTACCAGGTGTCAGATCAACATTCAATAGATGTGTGTGATCTCTGTTAAATCATTTAATTTATCTTTGTGGGTACTTTGATTCGTCTACGGCTATTACAAGTTATATGTTTCGCAACTGAAGTCCTACGGATCCATAGAGGGTTAGTAAATTCATAGGGGCTGACTACTTGAAAAGAAAGTTAAAATTTGTTGTATTCTTAATTTCTCACTTATTATGAGTTAAATGATAACTATATTTGGTATGTGCATACCTTGCAAGGTCCAATTGTGTTATTATGTATACAGTTTAAATATAAATAATTTTGTAAGATTTACATGCATTTTCAGCTTGGTTTATCTGACCTCATTCTCATTTTTACAAAGCATGTTGAATTCATGTGATAGTTGTAGTAAAGTATCATATTTAGGACTATCGACCAAAAATAAATAGCCAGTAGAAAAGGAAAGCATTTCAGCGTGTGCACGCTTGTTAAGATATTAAAAAGATCGAGTAAGTATATGAAGCTCACACATCCTTTTTTAAATATTCCCCCCAGCCTTTATGATAACAAAATAACTGAAACTTTATTATCAATTATTTTACAGGTTGCAACGAAGAAACCATATTGGCCTGCATTTGGAATATGCGGAATAGTGTCATGGCTTATCAGTGATTGCAACCGACGTCTGGTTATTATGTTCACGTTGCCATGGCCTGCATTTCTAAACTATATGACATACACAATAAACTTTCTGTTGGCATATCCGACGTCGGTATCACTGAACATGATAGCAAATGGCATAAAGCAATGAAACTAAATAACACGTACCCCGGACTTAATTTCAAAACTGAAGAATATGTCAATTACACAAGACCGGTAAAGGTCGCAGATGAAACATTCCAAGTGAGTGGAATCATGGGAACAGGTCATCAAATCGAGGCTAAAATAGTATTTAAACCAAATCACGTGGATAGTTTGGCACAGAATTTAAAACAAACTGTTTTAATGAGGCAAAGTTATAAATGAAATTTAAATGACTCTTTATATCAATCATGTGATGCATTCATTTTTATTTGATTTTTTTCTGAACATTGTCTTATAAAGTATGTAACCATAATAAAAGTGTCTGCGGCATTTAATTGCCTGTCAATTAAAACAGTACAGTGTAAAAATAACAGTAATACAAATTGTACAAATCGTATACTTCTTGTTATATTTGAATACAAACATATAAAGGGTATACGGTTTTGAGACAGCAACCAATGGCAAAAGTGAATACGGGATACAGAGAGGACACATTCTAGTCAGTTAAAGTTGGCACTGTTTGGATTCTGAGACTACTACAATATGTTACAGGATTCTATAGGATTCGACAACACAACGCACTATAAAAATTCAACAATATAGTTTCGGTCCAATGTATTTTCAGTATTAAATTCATGTTATTTCGAAATGGCTCACTTCTGGTCGACGTATCGTCTCCGAGGATATCACCAAACTAGCAGTCAGCACTTAAGTGTTGACATGATTATCAATCATATTATCATTTTTATAAATTAATTCTTTGCAAAAGTATGAATTATTCGACATACCAATCCCAGGCATAGATTACCGTAGCATTATTTGGTACGACGATTTGGAATTTTTGGGTCCTCAATGCTCTTCAATTGTAAACTTGTGTGGCCGTCTTACTATTTTGATCTGAACGTCACTGATGAGTCTTATGTAGATGAAACGCCGCCGGTCTGGCGAATTAAATTATAAGCCTGGTACCTATGATAACAACTATAACCCCAAAAAACAAAATTAAACATAAAAGTATATGAACAAAAACGGTGTAAAGAGAGGCTAAATCACACCAAAGACTAAAATGGATAGTCGATGCTAAACCGAAAAGAACGAGAACCTATTATAATAGTATATGCATGTATATTCAAAAACTTTAGATCCAACAGGAAAGTTTGAATGCAATACACATTTAACAGCTGTGAGTATTTTTCTACATAGAACATGAGCAGTATTCGTAGGGTTTTGATTTCTACTGTAAATCAATCCTATCCACTGCCACTAAAAACTATTTTTATCTTAATTAATTTGTTTGCGTTTTGGCTGGCACTTAGACGCACAGTTACAGTAACAATGTACTGTCATATACTATCAATCAGTCAACTTAATTAGGTACAATCTAAGTGCACGTCACCATAATGTTTTCCTGATCATATGCTTATTATCCTTGATTCACATGGTACGGATGAATTGAATCAAACATATTAATGTCATGCCATTGAGTTTGAAATTTAGTCATAAAGGCAAAACAATGAAATGTTTCCGTTATGAAAGTTATGACAAATACTTTATATTTTAAAGTGCTTAATTTATTATAGATTTTTATTAATTTATCATGTTTATTTTGAAGTTGATATCATGTTCCCGAAACAGTGAGTACTATGTAAATAATGAAATCGACATTAAATACCTCATAATCATTATATTATCAAACGGGGATAAAATCTTACATTATCAAATTTCAAAGCGAACTGAAATCAGACTTGATATCAGTTCCAATTGTAATTTGTTTATTTTATTATCTGATAAAAATGTGAACAGTTGGGTGAAAGTCATTTTATTAATAGTATCAAACCATAAATGTGCATATTACTATGTTTCAGATTTTATTTGAAAAAGCAGTAAGATGATGTTCCGGAGACTTTTGCTTTATCTATGCATACCACTGATTTCTGCGGTATTTAAATCAAATAAAGGAAACTGTCCAAAGATATGTAAATGTGGATATGATAAACAAAACCCTAAACACAATTTTATTTCAAAATGTAATGGAAAATTGCATACTATAAAGATGAATTTTATTCCAAAATTTCCTCCAAAAACAGTAGAAGTCATTTTTATAAACAATCACTTACCAAATGTGTCAAGGAAAACATTTAACAATCTAACACATTTAAAACTGAAAAATCTAGATTTGCAAGGCAATTCAATCAGTGTTATTCAAAACGATTCTTTTGCTAGTTTTATTTTCCTGGAAAAACTAGACCTCTCGAGGAACAATATAACAGAAAAAGATGCAATGGACTGTTTTAAAAGTTTACGAAAAGGTATACACCAGTTGAGATTAAACCATCTTCTCTGGCATCCACTCGAAGGATTATTTGATGGGTTAAATAATAGTAATGTGACGAGGATCGAGTTGAGCCATAGCTACTTAACACCATTTGAAGGAAGATGGTTTTCAGGTCTTCCACAACTAAAGTCGCTGGATATTTCATGGAATTCAATTAAAGATTCGGATTTTAACTTGACTGGACTTCCTAACATACACGATATAAACTTGGCTGGTAACTGGTTTAATATAATTCCAGATTTTTGTCAGTTTGGTTTAAATAATATTGCAAATTTACGTATGTGTGACACAAAGCTATATACCATTAACCATTTGAGAAACTGTTCTTCGTGTCTGCAAAATCTCAAGAAGTTATATTTGAGTGGACTGTCAATAAGGTTAATACCAACAAACATATTTTCAAATCTCAAATCCTTAACGGAGCTAACAATGAAGCAGATGTCTACACAATTTAAAAAGATTCATAAATACGCCTTCAACAGTTCCTCTCTACAAAGTTTAACATTCTGGCGAGCGGACGGCTTTTTGTTTACCTCGAAATCTGCAAACCAAGAAATGTTTCATCCTGATTCATTGTTTGGCTACAGTAAAAATATAAAAGAACTTGACCTATCTAATAATAAAATAGATTTAATATCGAATAAAATCAGATTGATGTTCAAACCTCTGAAAAAACTTCGGAAATTATGGATGGAATCAATATCTCTATCATACATGCCGAAATACTTTTTACCGCTATTTCCTTTACTGACTTTTATTTCATTCGAGAACAATAAGATTCACCCATGGAATTATGGCCATTCTGTTTTTAATGGTGTTCGAAATTTGAAGATAGTTAATTTAAGAAGCAATAAGATTGGAATGATTTATGATACATCTTTTCCGCTGGCTCTTTTGAACAACTTGACCTCAATAAACCTTTTATTTAATCGGTTTAGCTGCACGTGTGACCTTCAGTGGTTTAGGAATTGGATGAAACATACTCGTGTAAATATTTCTGGAAATAATACTTACAAATGTGATACTGGCAAATTGAAGGTAGTTGATTACAATCCAGACTTTATAGAATGCCACATTTTGTCAATTTCCCTGTCAATCGGATTTGGCGTCGCTTTTATTTTGATCGTAACTATAACCGGTTATATCTGTCGATGGCGTTTCAGATTCCAGTTGTACAAACTTCGTTCACTCCGTAAACAGTACAAAGAACTCGTCAACAAAGAGGATTTCGTATATTCTGCTTACGTAGTTTATTGTTACGAAGATTTCACATGGGTAAAAAGAAGCCTCATTCAAGAAATAGAAGAGAAGCAAGGTTATAAGTTGTGTATTCCACACAGGGACTTTGAATTGGGAAAAGTATTTGCAGATAACATTGTTGAACACATGCATTTGAGTGAAACAGTTATACTTGTTCTGTCGAATAATTTTGCCAAAAATGAGTGGTGCTTATTTCAACTTGCTGTTGCTAAAAACAAATTAAATAAACTTGGGAAATTATCCATATTTCTTGTGCTACTGGAAGAGATAGAATTTAAGAACATGAATTCTGAGCTATATCACCTTTTGAAAATGTCAAGTTATGCAGCATGGGACAGTGATGACAATGCACAGAAACTTTTCTGGGATCAAATAAGAGATCACCTTAGTTGAACTGTTGATGCTTTTTTTTTTTTTTTATCAAATGGAGGACTTTGAAGCAAGCATTGTGTTGTTTTAAGATAGAATTAAATTATTGATGAAATTCAATTGATAATAAACTGTTGTTCCATAACCCTAAAGTACTGTCCTATTTCAGTCGTAAAACAATGTGGAAATACAGCTTACACAGCCATGTCATTGTAATTGTCAAATGCGTATGTTTTAATGTTAAAAAATACTGCTAAGAAAATAAAAAAAAAAACGCATTCGATAATTGACTATCTTTTAGAAAACAATTTAGATTAAATGAATAGCATTCACTTGCAATACTCTTAATTTCTTAAATCATTAGCCATGTTTTTCTGTTTGCAAAAGTATGAAATATTCTAAATACTAAGAATTTTCTTATCCCAGACATAGATAACCCTTAGCCGTATATAAAACAATTTTTTGGAATTTTGGATCACTAATTCTTTTCAACTTTGTTCTTGTTTGACTTTCTTACTGTTTTGATCTGAGCGTCACTGATGAGTCATTTATAGACGAAAAGCGCGTTTGGCGTATTAAATGATAAGCCTGGTACGTATTAGCATGTCGAAATGGACTATTGCATTGGTTATTTGAGTATTTCGATGTCCTGAATGTTCTTGCAAATTATTTGTAATGCAATCCTGTCATGTTATGTTGTTATTTTAGTGTTATATTTCATATTGCCATAACAGCACGAGGTTTGGCTAGCCAAAAAGCAAGTTTCAACCCATGATTTCTTTTCTGCAAATATCCTGTCACAAATCAGGAAAATGACAGTTGTAACTTATATTTTGTTTCTGTATGTGTTGCATTGTCGTTTGTTCTTATTGCACTTCAGTGTTTCTGTTGTTTTGTTGTTTTCCTCTTATAGTTGTTGTGTTTCCCTCGGTTATAGTTTGTAAACCGGATTTATTTTCTCTCAATCGATTTATGACTTTCAAACAGCAGTATACTACTGTTGCCTTTATTTAAAAGATCAAAGAGTATCAATAGCAATAATTAAGGTGGTTCGTGGGTACAAAAAATTCAGCCAAAAATTGAACCTTTATTTTTTCATTACACATTTTATTTATTACACTATTGGTTATTACTTTATGATATGGTAAAAAAATCAACCCAAAAAATCGATTCGGTTAGACTCCATATACCTTTTAAAATGTTTATTATATTGAAAAAGCTCCAAATTATCTCCCTTTGGTGCAAAAATGCCATTTTTTTGGCATCACATTTTCAATATCTTTTTTAACTATTGTTTTCATAAAGCTGTACATAAACTTAATAATTGTAAAATTTAAGCGATTTCTGTTATTAGGTTATTTTTTTATTTCAATATTACCTCTATTTCTCCTATTAGTTCAACAGAAAAAAAGGACATTAACAAAAATGTATGCTTCTTCCGAAGGCAGATTGTGATCTTAAATGAACGGTGACCCCATTTTTTTTATTTCATTTTTCTTTTAAGTACATGATAAGGTTCATTTATAAAAAAATAAAGCGAAATCCTATATTAGAAAAAAAATTGGATTTAATATACCCAGGAGCCCCCTTAATCATGAAATGAAATGAAATATACCCTACGTATTAAATATATACACTACAGGGAAGCAGAACTAAAATGTAGCAGATAATAAAAAAAAAATGACAAACATGGAATTGACCTTTATACATACAGGAAGTTTTAGTTTTAAAACAAATATGGTCTAAATAGGGCCTTAGAAATCAGAATTTGTGCATATATATTTGTACCAAAAGCACATGTTTTAACAAATATGAGAAACATATAAGAATTTGCATGAAAATACACGATAGAATATGTGAGAATGCAATATTGGATAAGGTTCTCTTGAATTGGAGTACACATGTCTAAGTAATGTGACAAAACATTACTTACTAAACATATTGTCAATATATGCATAAGCTTATTGATTACATGTAATGAAAATATTATTATAGATCTGTAAAGGATGTTGTAAGCTTTTAGCTGCTTTATCTTATGAATAAACTCATTATAGATACCAGGACTAAATTTTGTATATACGCCAGACGCGCGTTTCGTCTACAAAAGACTCATCAGTGACGCTCGAATCCACAAAAGCGATTAGAATGAATATGAACTAATATATAAAAAAAAACTTTTATTGAATGTTCTCTTTAAAGTTCCTCATTTTACTAAGACAACGTTTGAGTAGATGTTGTCTCCCTTTCACTAGGAAGATGTGATAATATATAAGCATTGTATCAATCTTGTTTATGTGCAATGGATGGGTCAATATAAACCCTTGTTTTGTAAATTTACTAATCTGTTTAATTAAGTATGACACTTTATACTGCTCTAATGTAGACACCATTATTTTACAATCACAATATTCATTTGTTCTTGTCTATCTGTGGTAATGTAAGACCCAGAGCACTAGTAAGAAGAACTATAATATTTATAGTCGAATATTTGCAGGATGCATGTACAGTACACTGAGTAAGAGATTATGAACAATTCCCTTTGGAGTTGAACATATTAAAACCTACTTTGGAATTGGTGTATCGAATATTCTTAATAGTACACATTGATAACTTGAATATGTGTGCACCAGCAGCACTTTTCGACATAAAATGTCTCCTCAGTGAGACCAAATTGTTTTAAAATCCAAACCTCATTGAAAAAATCAAAAGTTTATTACCAAAAAGAATTAAATTTAAAACCTGCCTGGTTAGGAATTAGAGGTTTAAACGAGGGATATGTATTTCTTAGTTCATAATAACTTCCAGAATTATATAAAAGCAAATTCTAATAACATAGTATTTGTTTCTTCATGCCATTCTTGAAGTACTGCTTATTTGGCTGGTCCTTCCCTTGTGGACTAATAATCTACTGGTAGTAATAACGTTGACAGTACTTACCATTTTTTCTGCACCAGATGCCCATTTCGACTATAGATGTCCCTTCCATAATGCGCAAGAAAGAACAATATTTAAAATATTAAAACATATTTAGAAATATGACAGCTGTTATTCATTCGTTTGATGTGTTTTCGTTTTGAAGGTTCATCGGAGTTCGGTATTTGTTTTTATTATATTCTATTTTGAAAATGAAGTGTTTATAAACCAAACCGCTGTACAATAGTGGGACAAGGAATAACAGCCTTGCATGAGGAAGATATATTTCTTATTTCAATTCAATTTCAAACACATTTTAATAGCACAATATCTATATTTTCATGGCTCCTGTACTGGTGATACCCGCCAGGACTGACAGCAGAGGCATCGGCATTGAATATTAAACAACATGTTTTTCATGTGCAATCAAAATGTGTTTCACCGCATTTTGCAGAATATATTTTTGTAGTATGTTGCATCAAAGGATAATTTAATCCTATATAATTATGAAGTAATTTGTTATTTTGTTCAGAATATCCCTGCTATTAACTTTTTCTGTCATTTCTCTAAGCTAAAAATGCAAAATTATGCTGTAAAAACCTCAACATTAACAAATAACATTGTCATACTGTGACTTTAAGTAATATTGAACGACCTTGTCAATAGTCTTGGTTTTAATGTAATTCATGAAAAATACGTTTTTGATATCATTTGATTTTTTACATGTTTTATTTGGAAAATATCACATGTATAATTATTTTAGCAACTTCATTTCTGTCATTGCTACGTGGTGGAATACGGTATTATTTTCATCAGAAATAGTCATTATGACCCTGATGGAATTAAGAAAAACCCAAAAGACAAATATGTCCCTGCTTATAAATTAGTTAAAACAAACAAGCAAATTCCAAGAATGATTGCATTGTGTTAGTACAACAAAAAATACTTTCAGAATGTTCAATACAATAATCTGAGATTAACTGTTTTTAGAAGATCCTATGTTTTTTTAAATAAATACTTTTTCTTTTGCATCGAGATTTGCAGTAATAAAACCAATAAATATTTAAGTAGTTTAATTTAGGTTTGTACTTGTTTGGCTTTATAACTATTTTGATCTGAACGTCACTGATGAGTCTTATGTAGACGAAACGCGCGTCTGGCGTATTAAATTATAATCCTGGTACATTTTTAAAACTATATTAACAAATTGCAACTTAACTTAAAAAACGTGGTAATCAGTGGTTGTTGTTTCATATATGTCGTAAACTGTATTGGTATACAATATATTGTTGAGTACAGATGTGAAACATTGATGTCATTTTACAAGTCAGCCAATTATATAATTATTGTACTAGAAAAAAGATGCGATATATTTTTACAAAACAAAACTTTTTCCCCGTCGAATCCTGACTTTTAATAAGTTCGTGCTGGAGAGTTGTGTCCCCTATCTCTTCGATTTATCATCCGCCTTCTAAAAATATTAAAACACAGAATACAAATAAAAGCAGTTATTCTATGCCAATGCAATTATTCTATAAAAATTCTATTGACCAATTTTCTTTTCAAAGTCATATATTTAACTCCACCTTTTTCTTCGATCATGTTTTTAATGTTGTCTCGTAAGTATCCAACAATACTCAAGATAATGGCCGCTCACAAAAAGACTTTGTCAAAGTTTGATAGAAAACGTTGATAAATATAGTCACAATAGGTTGATTTCTAAGTCGTTTCACTTCTTTCATGTCTGGGCTTTTTCCCTCGTCACTTGATGTCTCCTTGGCAATCATACCACATCTATTTATATTTATTTGAACGTTTAAAACAGTTTTTCTTATGTCATTGTTTGGCTCAGATGTTTTTCAGATAGAACGGAAATTTCAACAAAACGCATACCCGTATTTATTATATTTCCTTATAATTTTTCTTTATAACCAAAAAACATTCATCCATTTCAAATGTTATTTTTTTTAATGCATTCAACGAATGATATTCATATCAATATTTACAAAAGCATGTATCATGTAAGATATTAGTAATCTTCAATTTGTCAGATCGTATGGCATTAAATAAAGGCAACAGTAGTATACCGCTGTTCGAAATTCATAAATCGATTGAGAAAAAAAACAAATCCGGGTTACAAACTAAAACTGTAGGAAA
Organism: Mytilus edulis; assembly: GCA_019925275.1. NCBI lineage: Eukaryota > Metazoa > Mollusca > Bivalvia > Mytilida > Mytilidae > Mytilus > Mytilus edulis. The sequence goes on along the minus strand of CM034356.1, from coordinate 50,321,048 downwards.
CACATCAAATATAAGAAGAGAACTACAACTCAACAGAAACACAACATTAAAATGTAACACACACAGAAATGAACTATTATATAACAATTAAAATGACGACACGAAATGCGTCTATCTTAATTCTGCATTTCATCATGTTATGCAAACTTCATCATCATTACTCATTCGAATCTCAAACCCCTCATTTGTTATAATAAAAAAGGAATTTAATAAAAGATATTATGTATAGTTGTTAATAACACAAAATATTTGTCAATAGCATTTGATTAACAAAATCTGATGTCTCTCGTACAGTAAATATCTTTGTTTGTGTGATTTAATCAATCTTACGTAATATTTATACATTGTGCATAAAACTGTATAATGCAAACTCAATGGTCTCGTTTTGAAAATAAACATCATGAGACGAAATCAAAATACTTTTACGCAAAAGAAATATAGTTTTATCATCGTTCTAAATCTCAAAGACAAAGCGCAGTATTCGACATGAAATAGCTCTGAGACTCTTATCTAGACAACCAAACGTAGAGGTTTAAGTGAAGGTCGTTGCTAGATGAAGAACATGCTAAATCTATGTTTTTTTTTCAACTACAAGCATGTGTTACATGATTTTTACGTCGAATTATTCGAGCCTAACCCAACCTTTGAATAGTTTCAGTTAGTTTTAATTATAGGTTATAATTTAGCCAGAAATTGGGAATATGTCAAAGAGACAACAACCCGGTCAAAGAACAGACAACAGCCGAACGGCACCAGAAGTTTGTCAATGCAGCGAGAAAATCCTGCAACCGAAGGTGGTCCTAACCTGACCTCTAAACATTTGTACACTAGTTCGGTGACAATGGATGTCATACTTAGAGGTACTGGGTAGCTTCACGGGTTGTTGATTTTGTACTATTATTTGTCTGTTTGTCTTTTTGATGTTTAGCTATGGCAATGTCAGTTTTTTTTCGATTTATGAGTTTGACTGTTCCTCTGGTATCTTTTGCCCCTCTTTTATAGTTATTAGGCTTTAGTCTTTGAGATGTTACAAATTAGTAACGTGTAGCTACAGTGGAGATCACTTCTTACCTCTCATTAAATCTGCCAGGAGAACTGTTCTAGAACAGTACGTATAACTGTCAGCCTGACACCTTTTAGTCAGTTCTAGGTTAGAACTGTTCTAGCTAGAACTGATTTGGTCAGTTCTACCTAGAACTGATCCTGACAGTTCTACCCTAGAACAGTTTTAGACAGTTCTAGCTAGAACTGAGCAAATATTTAAACAGTTCTACTTCTAGAACAGTTCTACGGTTAGAATTGATTTCTAATTCTACGGCTAGAATTGATTTTTATAAATTCTACGACCAGAATTGATTTATAAGTTCTACGGCTAAAATTGATTAATAAATTCTACGGCTAAAATTGATTTATAAATTCTACGGCTAGAGTTGATTTATAAGTTTTAAGAATTCTTTGCCTTAATAATAAAGGCTTGGGTAAAAAAGCAATTTAAATTATATAGAGTTTTGCTATTTTGCCGGTTTTATTTCAGATTTATAATCGGCAAGAGAACATGTTTAACCTGTTAACCACGCCATATTCTGCATGTATGTGCCTGTTCCAAGTCAGGAGCATGTAATTAAGTGATTTTCTTTTGTTGATGTGTCACATAAATTATTTGTTTTTCTTTCATTTTTGTACATAAATTAGGCCGTTAGTATTAAGAGGGGGGGGGGCATTATTATTTGAATTGTTTTACATTTGTTATTCCGGGAGTCAGGATGGCTCGTTATCACATCAAAAAATTATCGGACCTCATTAACCAATATAATATCAGTTTAATAGTAGTTTTCACACCTCGGACGACCTGTTTAACAAAAATCTTTTGACCGTATCAATCTAAACTGCCATTATTTGTTTTTTCATTCTGCAAATCTATATAGCTGCACAGTACTTCAGATTTAATTTTAGGTCTAGAGGGACTGTAATAAATATATACAAGTTACATTTTCCAAAATTGTTCGCATCAATTTATAGTGCCAGCATGCAGGGACAGATCCAGTCATTTTTAAAAGGCAGGGGGGGGGGGGGGGGGTCCCACTATATGCTCCCATTCAAATGCATTGCTGTTAAAAAAAATGTGGGGTTCCAACCCCTGGACCCCCTCCCTTGATCCTAAATATTGAATCATAAACAAATATCAGTCGTTTTTATACTTCAGACTGAGTAGTGTAATAAAATCATTTGACTGCATCAACCAAAACTTACCTTATTTGCTTTTTATTATGTAAATCTATATAGCTGCACAGCAATTCAGTTATAATTTTAGGTCGAGAGGGACTGTAGTATATAAATAACTGCAATATTGGAAATCAATGACCACAAATTTTTTTTCGCATCAATTGAGGGTGCCAGCATTTCCTATTTTTATTCAAAATATCGCATCAGAAACAAATATCAGTCGTTTTTATACTTCAGACTGAGTAGTGTAATAAAATCTTTTTACTGCATCAACCAAAACTTACCTTATTTGCTTTTTATTATGTAAATCTATATAGCTGCACAGCAATTCAGTTATAATTTTAGGTCGAGAGGGACTGTAGTATATAAATAACTGCAATATTGGAAATCAATGACCACAATTTTTTTTTCGCATCAATTGAGGGTGCCAGCATTTCCTATTTTTATTCAAAATATCGCATCAGAAACAAATATCAGTAGTTTTCATACCTCAGTCTGACTCATGTAACAAAATTATTTGTCTGCATCAATCAAAACTGACCATATTTGACAGCATCAACCAAAACTGACCATATTTGACCACATCAACCAAAACTGACCATATTTGCTCTTTTTTATGTAACTCTTATACATGTTATAGTCGCATAGTAAATCTGTAATATTTTTATGTAAGGATGGAGTGTATAACCATGATTATACAAATGATCTATATTATAGGGTTATTGCATGAATATTGGGGAATATTGTTCCGAGTAGAATTTTATATTGCACGAGCTTATATTTTTATAGCAGGATGGATTGTTTAATATAAATGAAAGCAATATTGGAAAACAAAATTATGCTAGGATCAGTTTATAGTGCCAGCATGTCCTCTTTTTAATCAAAATTTTGAATCGTAAACTAATTTCAGTAGTTTTGATATCTCAGACTGACTCATGGATATAACAAAATTATTTGTCCGCATCATCCAAAACCATGAAAACTGACCATTTTTATAGCTTACTATGCAGTATGGGCTTTGCTCATTGTTGAAGGCCGTACGGTGATCTATAGTTGTTAATGTCTGTGTGATTTTGGTCTTTTGTGGATAGTTGTCTCATTGGCAATCATACCATATTTTCTTTTTTATATTTGACAGCATCAACCAAAACTGACCATATTTACACTTTATAATGTAAATCTTAATATATATATATATATAGCCGCATAGTAAATCACTTATAGTTACATATCACGATGGATTGTATAATTCAAATGACAGCAATAGTGTAACACATTGGCTACAAAAAAATTTCCACATCAATTTAGAGTACCAGCAATTTTCTGCAAGTCCTCTTTTTATTCAAAATATTGAATTGTAAACAAATTTCAGTAGTTTCGATATACGTGTATCAGACCGAGTCGTTTTAACAAAATTATTTGACCACATCAACCAAAACTGAACTTATTTACACTTATCATGTAAATATATATGGCCTCAGTCATTGTAAACCAATAATATTTCTATGTCAGGACGGATCGTATGATAAAAATGACACCAACTTTGGAACACAATACACCTTATTGCTAATCCTGGCTGACCCGGCCTCTTGAACTTTTGAAGCATACAACAATCACTTTTCCATTGTGGCGTCAGATATTTTGTTTTATGACGTCAAATTTTTACGGGAACCTGTGTGATATCCAGTAATGGCAGACAAATAGCGATAAGGTGTATTTATACCATATCTAAAAATTTAGCGCGCTGTTATTTCCTCTCTGTATCCATAATAATGAACCGTCACTAAAGTGACTTTTTAAGTCCGTTAGTTTGTGCTGAGACTACTATATAGTAGTATATAGTAGTCTCAGGTTTGTAATGTTTTTTTTTTTAACAAAACTATTTTACAGCATCATCCAACACTCACATGACTGATTCATATACTTTATTTTAAAATAAAAAGTACATGTATGGGAAGTTCTCTTCTTGGAATAGTATACTGTTAATATAATTTGAAGAAGGCAAAGAAAAATGCATGATTTTGTTTGTAGCCGAACGTCCAGGGGCAAATGTTTCATTCATGTTCAGATGAGTATATTTTTCTGAGTTCCAGACTCCCTGATATCATTTTATAATCGTTGTGGATAAGTCTGGCTAAATTAACGAGATGGTGCAAATGTATATAGTTTTTTTACGTTATAATACAACACTTTTTTCATTAATATCCCATAATTCATACACTGTACAATTTTCGTTTGAACATTTGTCAAAACAGAATCTTAAATGAATGTAAATCCAAGGCAAACAAGGTAAATTACGATTAAAATTCCATGAATTAAATGCAGAGTTATATTTATGAAGAGCCTGTTAAAAACGGAGAACGAAGAAACGTAAACAATGATGTTTCCTATGCAATCTTATAATAATATTTCTCCGATGAGTTGGATAACCTTCTATTCACTTCGATATTTGTACATGTAACGTTTGATCAGTAAAAAATATAGAAAATCTGCTATAGCAAAGTAATTGGAAGTGATTTATTTCTGCTAAATTCTAAAGTGACCTTACTGCAGTAACGTCATTTAGAACTGTTCTACAGTCCTGACTGATTTAGTCAGCTCTGCTGCTGACAGTTCTACGGTTAGAACTGATTTGGACAGTTCTACCTAGAACTGATTTAGACAGTTCTACCCTAGAACTGATCCTGACATTTCTACCTAGAACTGATTTAGTCAGTTCTACCTAGAACTGATTCTGACAGTTCTACTTAGAACAGTTCTAAGGTAGAACTGTTCTAGATAGAACTGTTCTAGGACAGGTTAGAACAGTTCTATGACAGATATTCTGACAGTTCTAATGAGAGGTTAGAAGTGATCTCCACTGTATATTAATATTATGAAATTATATTCAATGCTCGTCAACTTCGTACTTAATTTGGCTTTTTTAACTCTTTTGAATTCGAGCGTCAGTGATGAGTCTTTGTAGACGAAACGCGCATCTGGCGTATATTCTACATTTAGTACTGGTATCTATAATGAGTTTATTTACAACCACTGGGTCGATGCCACTGCTGGTGGAGATTTATTTCCCCGAGGGTATCACAAGCCCAGTAGTCAGCACATTTTGTGCTGTGCTGACATGAATTGTCATTGATATGGTTATATTTATAAATTTACTGTTTACAAAATTTTGAAATTATTTTTAAATACTAAGGCTTTTCTACCTCAGGCATAGATTACCTCAGCTGTATTTGGCAAAACTTTTAGGAATTTTGGTCCTCAATGCTCGTCAACTTCGTACTTTATTTGACTTTTTTTTTTTGGATTCGAGCGTCACTGATGAGTCTTTGTAGACGAAACGCGCGTCTGGAGTATATACTAAATTTAGTCCTGGTATCTATGATGTGTTTAATTATAAGGCAAATTATGTTTTGCAGCATTTAATATAGTCCTATTTAATATTGTTCTGCTATGGCGGTCATAAACAAGTTCAACTAAATTGAAGCAGTTATGAAGTATATATATTTGTGAATGGTTATAAAACGTTCCCGAGAAGAAACTATTGTCCTGAGTTGTAGCAGAGGGCACTAGTTGTATCCGAGGGACAATAAACTTACTATTCTGCAAATATCTAGTTAGTAAGTTTTTTATTATATCGAAAAAGCCAGCAGAAAATACATGGAGATGATGAATAAACTATCGTAATATTAAAAAGAAGAAACCAAACCATAACGCTTACTTCATAGATATGTTCAAATGGTAAGGCTACGTCTTGTTCTGGCGTCAACACTATACTAGATGCAATAGGTAAAACACGACGTCGTTACTCCCGCGTTATTTTCAAAATCCTCCAATAACGTAGCTGCATTTAAAATTCCGCGAAATATAATGACGCTTGCGGTCAAATAGTTTCACCCAGGTCCAAAAGTTGTAAATTTTTGACCGGTCCAATAGTTCAAAGCTTGTACTTTGCAAAGTATCGAAAATATTGTGAACTTATTTTATATGATAACTGAGGTAAATTAATTACTGTTAAAACATGTCATATCAACTACGACAGAGGTAAATAAGAGCTGGGACACAGAACGACTTCAGAAAAAAGCAAAATAAATCAAATCAAATGCAATCATAGAGTTGTACTAAATAAATGCGAAACAGATAATGTTGTTCTTTCGGCAATATACGATATCAGTTCTATCATGTAGTTATTTGTTAGAATACAAATAACTCAGACGCAATTAATATTATGAACAACTTTCATACAAATATTTTGCTCAATATCTACAGAGAAAAAATTGTATACATTCGTATAACATTGCACACGATAAAATAATTGATGTATTATCGATAAAGAACTAAGATTCGTATTGAAAGTATTACATCAATTTGATTTGTTAATTCAATCTTGCGTCTCCTATATCTTGAAAAAAGGTCGTCTCGGCAGATCGATGATGAATGTACTTTAAAGTTATATATTTGGCTTTGTACAAAGTATATTATAGTTGCTGAGTTTGTACTAATCAAGGAGATCTTAACTAAAAATGTTTACGTAGGTCAAGCAAAATTTAATTTGATTTAGTTATTTCTTTGCATATGATTATCTTTAAGAAAAGGAGTGTATATTATGCGATCTGTGAAAACATAGCAAAATTAGTAACACATAGTGTAAACAAACTATACATTAAACAAAAGATCGTGTGGGAGCAGACAATTTCGCAATAATTACACGGAAAGCATAGTTCATTCTATTATCTAAACTATTTTTTAATCTGACTTATAAACAGCAGAGTGCATATATCTGTAAAACTGTATTTGAAAATTAAATGTTGATCCGTTGAGATGCAAATAAACTATATCCGTGAAAATGTATATAAACTTTATATATGAAAAGATAGATAAATACAATTGATATATATCTTTACAAATGAGCAGTTATAGCGTATAAATTTCAAGATGTATATATATAACACATCTTGACGGATTCACAGTCAGTTTATATCTATAGCAACAGGTGTACAACAATATTGCTAGTATAAGATTTGGTAATCAGATGATGGTAGGTATCTAAGATGGGGAATAATATCACTATTGTGTCACATTTTGTGACTAAACTAGTAGGGATATGCAAAGTCATTGTTTATGATTTTGTTTATTGCTTTGTTTGTTGTATTTGGTGTTGCGTGCCGTCTTTTGAGTGACTTACTGGTTCTTTGTTCGAATTGTGGTGTTGTTTTTTCGAAACATAAAGAACAAAAATTTTGCTCCTAGAAGTAGAAAGAAAGTTTTATGCTGAGTTCACACATAATTCGAATTCGATTCCCATTAACTAATTCGAATTAGTTTAATTCGCATTCGCAACGTTTACGTTCTAACGTCAATTCTAATTTGAATTGCAATGTACGTCAAATTCGCTTTACTGTCCAAACGACGTTAACTTTTAATTCGTATTAAGAAAAGCGTATTTCTGATTCGAATTGGATAATTCGAATTAGCCAATTCGAATCAATTCGAATTAAAAAAAGAGGAGTGTGTGAACGTGATTAGCGAATTCGATTCGCATTCGTTTCAAATTCAATTCGAATTAAATGTTCGTGTGAACGAGGCATAATTTTGTTCTGATTTCATTTAAAAGAAAATTGATTCTCGAGGAGTGAACTCGTGAGTGACTGAACGCGTGGGTAGGTGAACGAGAGAGAAAGAGTGGTTGTCAGTACGTGAATGAGAATTTGTACTTGAGCGGGAGCGGGAAAATGTGAGTTATTCAGTGAATCAGAAATAACGTTTGTGAGAGGAAAATTGAGTAAACAAAAGGGATAATATGCGTTCGATCGATAGAGAGAGTGACGAGGATGGGTGTTTGGTGGAAGTTAGTGAACATGAGATAGAGTACATGTCTCTTAATAGAAAGTTGAAATTTAGAAGAATTTTTTTTTAATGTTTTTATTCTTCAAAGAACACTTGTTTCTCCATTTCTGATTGTGTAATCATTTTATGAAAGCCAAAGCGAAATACTTGGCAATTAAACACAGTCCCAACTATGTATTGGCTTCCGAAGCTACACAAAACCCCTTACAAATATAGATTTATTTCGTCTTCAAGCCATTGTTCAACTACTAAATTGTCTATTCTTCTTACCAGCACACTTGGTACAATTAAAAACCTGATAATAAATTGTTCAAATAAGGCCTTCGAAAATAGTGGAATAAATTACTTTTGGAGTGTCAAGAACTCGTTGGAAGTACTTGATAAATTGCATGCTTATATTGGTGATTTTGAATCTGTTCAAAGTTTTGATTTTTCTACCCTGTATACCACATTGCCTCACATTCTCATTAAGAAAAAATTCACACACCTAATTAAATGGGCATTCAAAAAATCAGAATGTGAATATATATGTTCAAACTCTTTTAGGTCATTTTTTAGTAGCAATAAACAAAAAAACTATGTTAATTGGACATGCTTTGATACTATATATGCCCTTGAATTTTTACTAGATAACATTTTTGTTCGCTTTGGGGATTCCGTATATCGTCAGATTATCGGAATTCCAATGGGGAGTAACTGTGCACCACTTATTGCGGACCTGTTTTTGTATTGTTATGAGTTACAATTTATGACAAAAATAAGCAAAGACCCATCAAAACAACATCTGATAAACAAATTTAATAATACTTTTAGATATTTGGATGATATTTTGGCTCTCAATAATGCCGACTTCAGTATGTATATTAATGAAATTTATCCTGTTGAACTTACTTTAAATAAAGCTAATACTAACAATGACCACTGCCCTTTTCTCGATCTTGATATCTATATCACTAATGGAAAGCTGAATACTAAAATTTATGATAAAAGGGATGATTTTTCATTTCCTATCGTTAATTATCCGTTTTTAGATGGTGACGTTCCCTTGTCACCATCTTACGGTGTTTATATATCTCAACTTGTACGATTCGCTCGTGTATGTAACAATGTTTTAGATTTTAACGAGAGAAATTTATGTATTACTGAAAAATTATTACACCAGGGTTTTCGATATCACAAACTAGTCAAAACATTTACTAAATTGTATCATCGGTATAAAGACATTATTCGTAAATATAGCTCAACATGCAGACTTTTAATACGTTCAGGTATTTCACATCCAATTTTTTATGGTAATATTCTTTATAAAGCACAAAGGTGTCAGTATTCACCTCAGAAACTTACAAAACCTTTGAATAGACTTATTAAGAAGGGATATAATTACGATACTGTTGTCAAGTCATTAAAGATTGCATATTTTGGCGTTAATATTGAGTCATTGATAAGGTCTTTGCATCGGAACTAAACACATTTATTCTAAAAACAGTTGTTGGCATGACACGGGTTATGTTCTTCTCATATATGTTATGATGGTATGATACTAAACCCCTAACGGGAAGGATTGTGCCTGATGTTCATATGATGAAATCATAATCTTTCAGTCAGTTTAGTTGAAGTCTGGAGCTGGCATGTCAGTTAACTGCTAGTAGTCTGTTGTTATTTATGTATTATTGTCATTTTGTTTATTTTCTTTGGTTACATTTTCTGACATCAGACTCGGATTTCTCTTGAACTGAATTTTAATGTGCGTATTGTTATGCTTTTACTTTACTACATTGGTTAGAGGTATAGGGGGAGGGTTGAGATCTCACAAACATGTTTAACCCCGCCGCATTTTTGCGCCTGTCCCAAGTCAGGAGCCTCTGGCCTTTGTTAGTCTTGTATTATTTTAATTTTAGTTTCTTGTGTACAATTTGGAAATTAGTATGGCGTTCATTATCACTGGACTAGTATATATTTGTTTAGGGGCCAGCTGAAGGACGCCTCCGGGAGCGGGAATTTCTCGCTACATTGAAGACCTGTTGGTGACCCTCTGCTGTTGTTTTTTATTTGGGCGGGTTGTTGTTTCTTTGACACATTCCCCATTTCCATTCTCAATTTTATTTTACACATAGACGAAACGTGACGGTACCCAAATTGCACCTATTTTGACAATTTTTTCGTCTACGTTTTTTTTATGATAAGGACAAAAATGTCCATTCTGTGTTTATTTTGTAGCCGTATCCTTCTTTATTATAAAGGTACACCAATTTGATTTTTATTCCATATGGAATCATAGAAAAATCGGTCTAAACTGACCTCCAAACCATCAATGATTCTGAAATGAGGAGTAGCCAAATTGCATCCATGCATAAATTCACATCGTCAAAAGTTTAATAACAGAGCTTTTGTTTAATTTCTTTAAATATTTTGAACAATTGGATATTAGTCCATGCTTACTCTTCATTATTTTTTAAATGGATACTTGTAACATATTGTATTTGCTCATTTTAAAAAGATGACGTTTTGATGACGTCGCATGGCGACGTTTCAGTACATTTTGCTTTTTCAGTAAATACTTCATCTGTTGATAAATACTGTGAACGTTTTGTGCATATCTAAATAGTTTTACATATGTTGAAAGATGTCCTTAGTATCAAATCATAAAAAAACAAATTGTCTTGTAAAAATTGTTTAGTCTCTATGAAATCTTGTAAGATTTTCGCTGCTAGTTTTGCTAAATAGGTGCAATTTGGGTACCGTTACGTTACACATATAAATAACCAATAAATAAGTACTTAAACCATGGTATCACAAATAGCAATGAATTACGAAGAGGTCTATCTTATTTGGCTATACTTTTTGGACCTTTTGGATTAAAGCTCTTCATCTTTTATGTAAGCTTCGGATTGCAAATATTTTGGCCACGAGCATCACTGAAGAGACCTGTTTCTTTAATTAGTTTAACAACCTTTCTAACAGAAATGCTGTATATTTAAATGACTTTAAACATTTTCTACAACAATAGAAGAAATCACAATTTGACCACCATCATTCTCAAAATTAGTGTTATAAAACAGTTTTTAGTACTTTAAGCATTGTTATAGTATGCCTGCAACGATATTCTGATAAATCGTATGTTTATTCGATACATTGCATGCTTATTTTTACAATATTAACATCTGATTCACACCGTTCATAGTCCGTCTCAAGTGTTGTGAGAGCTTTTAGAGAAGATAATTGGAACACATTGTATAACGAATTAATGAATTCTAAGGTATCTTACAGGTAAAGATTAAACACAAATGATTTAAGGAATAAAATTGGAGTTTCATGATCATCAAACGGAATGAGAATAGGTAAGTCGGTAAAGGGTATACAAAATTTTCCTATTGATTACACGCTTTCAAAGTCACATTCAGTAGTAATTATTGAATGTAGGAAATTTATCATTTTTTCATTACCTTTTATAATCTATACTTTTAAACTAGAAGACCTCATTTGGGTGTCGTTTTTCCTCCTACCACAATAAATTAATCATCATGCATCTGTGTCCTATACTTCGGTACCGTGTATAGTCGCATTTGTCATCCATTCTTATGACTATTCAGTTTGGGTTATTTTGGGAGAAAAACAAAAAAACGTGTCCCGATATTGATTCCGTATTCAAACCGACTTTTAAGTCAGATATGACTTCCAGTTTTAACATTGAGAACCAATCGTATGCAATTAGAATTAATAGTTAATAAATAAACTCAAAATATAATACTTATAATATAGATACGTATGTTCATAGTATACCGAAACGCGAAATAATGGCATATACACATGTAACAGAAAATAAAATAATAACAGACTTGGAAAAAAGAGAAAAAGCTTAAAAATACTGTCATGTCTCCATGTACCCATATGACTTTGATGTCATTTCTTAAATTCTCCAGACATAAAATCTTTTACAAAAATTCATCCCTGGCGCTAAAATATATAGGGGTCCTCAAAATGCTCTTCAACTTTGTATTTATTTGGCTTTTTCAACTGTTTTGATCTGAGCGACACTGATGAGTCTTATGTAGACGAAACGCGCGTCTATCGTATTGAATTATAATCCTGGTACCTTTGATAACTAGTTAGCATACTTTCAACCAAGTTTAAAATGTCCGCGATTTCGCTTTAAAGTCAAACAGGACTTTCGTTTTTAACTTGCACAGAAATTTCATAAGATTACTCGGGGACAGGACAATAATAATCAACAGTTGCGTTGATAGAGACTCTATATATAACTTAGCAACGATCGCGTAGGAGAAGCAACTTGAATTTGAAAGTTGATAGCAAATATACTTTAATTATAGTATATATATGTTCGTAGTATACAGAAACGCGAAAATAATGGAATTTAACAGAAAAAAATAATAACGGACTTTGGAAACAAGGGAGAGGGCTTAAACTGTATTTAAGTACCTATGAATTTTGATACCTTTTCTGAAATCCTCCAGACATGAAATCTTTTACAGAAATTCTCCTACAACAGTTTTCAAACTTTCAACCAAGCTCTAAATGCCCGCGATATCGCGAGTGTTTTCTAGTATCACTTATATTAGTGGATATGTGGGATATGTGATAGAGTTTAAATGCCAATCTTTATGAAAAACAGGAATAGGAACTTGTTTAAAAAACAATGTGTAACAAAACATCAGTTATAGTAGTATTGGAATGTATACTACAAAATACACCCGTATGCATTTCAGTATATATAAAACATTTCTGTCTGGAATCATGACAATGATATATATGTATCCAAAATATAAAAAAAGAAGATGTGGTATGATTGCCAATGAGACAACTCTCCACAAGAGACCAAATGACACAGAAATTAACAACTACGGGTCACCGTACGGCCTTCAACAGTGAGCAAAGCCCATACTGCATTTTCAGCTATAAAAGCCCCAAAATGAAAAGCTTGTTTGACATGTTTGATGTAGAAAATGGATACTTTACTTACCATTTGCATTGGCTAGGCATTCTTATCATGACAGTAAACAAACATGCTCAACATTAACTTTTTTCTGCCTTAATATAAAAACCACAATTTCCTCTCGATGACATACGTAATTGAAATTGTGTTCAAAAGAAATGACTTGCTATAAATAATATATCACGTACAAGTTGAAGAACATGAAGGTTAATGAAATTTCCGATAGTGATATATACGAACGACATGTCGTAACATACTTTACATACGTCAAAAACAAAATAGTTGGTTAACTTTTAAAATTAGAATAAATTTCCTTTTGCTGAACTGCATTATATCTTTTTAATTTAAAAATAAGATTTTGTTGGTCACCATCTATTCTTATTATATAATTGTCTTCTCTCATTATTAACTGAGGTGTCAATTTTTAATTGTTACACTGTAATATGGTTTTAAAAATGCAAACATGTATGTTTTCGATTCTTTTATTACTTTAAGCAAATAATGCACACGAGAACAAAGATATGTAATATATGTATAAACATATATGCAAATACTATATATGATAAATAAAAACAAAATGCATACATAACTGATAACTGAATACATGTTTTTTCAATTTGGAACTAGTAGCACAACAGGAAATACCGACATAGGAAAACATTAATGAAATATTTGCTTGATTTTATTCTATTGTAAGTAAACTTGAATTTTTTCAACAAATCTTATAAGTTAGAAATATAGGAGAAGTCCTAAAACTCTATGTTTTATTAATCGATATTTTCATCAATACTGTTTTATTTGCTTAAATTTCATCCATCAAATCGGAAAATATATAAATGAATATATTTCATTGGAATTATTTAATAACATAATATTAACGTACATTGCGTAAAACAGAATTAATCATGACTTCTATTTTTGTTCTACAAAATTCACTAAACTCGACCAATTATCGCTTTATTAAATTTGTATAAGAAGCAACATTACAAGTACTACCCTCGCTATCAATATATAGTGTATTGTCTTTTATAACTAGACACGTGGTTGTTCTGTTATATATGAACTCGATTTTTCAATTATCTTTGAGTGGTACTCTGACCGATTTTGTCCTATTATTAGGTGTAAGCTGTTTCACTTAGTTTTCTATTAGTTGTTATTTATTATAAAGCTAAGAATATGTGACATGATTAGCAACTGACATAGAAATTAACAACACCATGTCACTGTACGGACTTCAACAGTTATAATAACCCATCATACGTTGTAAACTATCAAATGCCCCGATGTAAATGTAAAACAATTCAAATGAAACAAAACATACTCTGGAAATGGATGACCGTGAGATGCCTTCATACCAGGAGAAGTTTATCCTATAAACGTATCTTTTCTTTACTCATTAAGGATCAGGTACTTTTCTCTTTTTTCTTGTCCATGTTTATTTTCTCTATCTGGGTTTGTTATACTTGAATCAACTTCCGTATACCACACACAAACTCATTTTGTGCTTCTTCGTTACATTTGTTGTTTTTATAGTGATTAAGATGATAACACAATGTTGACTGCTGTACCCCTATTTTTGACATTTTTACCTATTGTGTCTGTTTGTTTTGTTCACGCATCGGTGACAATATAATGGAATTTGATGCGACTGTCATACAAGTGAGAGGTTTAGCTAGCTATAAAATCAGGTTCAATACACCATTTTCTACATTTGAAAATGCCTGTACCAAGTCAGGAATATGACAGTTCTTGTCCATTCATTTTTGATGCATTTTGTTATTTGATTTTGCCATGTGATTATGGACTTTCCGAATTGATTTTCCTCTGAGTTCAGTATTTTTGTGATTTTACTTTTTATATCTTCAATAGGATAAAGCTATGATTTTGTATCATTATAAACGATGACTTAAAAAGATATGGGTTTTCCTGGACTGAAGTTGTGTTTTGAGACCCCTTGCCACAACATCAAAAAGAGAATTGATGATAACAATGAAATATAAAAAATAAAATAAAGGAACTGTTACCGTCTTTTAACGCAGAAGAACTATCGTTTCGTAAGTTTAAAAATCAAATGCAGTGTACAGTAACATTAATAAAATGAATTAATAACCAATCGTTCAGAGAACAATTGAATTTCTTTCTACATTTATTAATTTCCGAATGATTAATAAGAAACTAACTGCAGTTTAACTAAAGAAAATATTGGTATCCTATCATAGGTTTCTTCATACTGATTCAAATATTATTTGGTTTCCATATAATTTTGTCTGAAATAAGGGAGATACTTCGCTACTTCCGGTTTGAAAAATGTCAATTCCGGTCTCATATGATAGCTTTACTTACACTGATTCCAAAGATATATGGTTTCTATATACTTTTACTTGAAATCAGGGAGATACATTGCAAGTAAATATTGTAGGTACTGACGTTATCAATCTTCTAAATAAGATCTAAAAACGTATTATAGTATTCTTTAATTTGTCTTTGTAAATTTTTACTTTTACTGTTTAGTCTGTTTTTGGCGATATCCACATGACGTGGCTCGGTACTTGGACATCCCGTCATTGTGTTATTGTGATATGGTAATTTTTGCCTTTCGTTTTTGCTAATTTGCCTTGTCTATTATATGCCTTTTTTTGACATATTTGCTTGTTTTTATAGTGATTATAACAAAATGTTAACTGCTGCAACCCTATTTTTGACATTTTTACCTATTATGCCTGTTTGTTTTGTTCACACATCGTTGTCAATATAACGGACTTTTATGCGACTATCATACAAGTGAGAGGTTTAGGTAGCTTTATATACCTATATGGAGTTATGTCCTTTCATAACGATAGGTCATTCTTTTGTAGAATCAACCCGGACGATATCAATTTTCAATGAAATATGCTTTACGGCATAAAATAATGACCTGTAATAGGTCATATTTTTCTGATTAAAATGCAAACTGCAGATTGTTTATACATTTGATTTATCTGAGTGTAATCGCGTGTTTTCCCTGTGAAATTTTCGATCTTAAATAGTCCTGAAAGGTTTTAGGAATAAACGATCATTTCCCTCGTTTTGTAGACTGCAATACCAACAAAAAAAAACGTCGTTAACGAGCGCATACATTAATTTTCGAAACAATTGGCCACCAAGGGCGACATGGGAATTGAAATATGGTCACTCTTGGTCTTTTGCCGTCCGGCAGTAATACCATTGACAGAGTGGAGCGTCCGTTTGTCTGTGTGGGATGTACAAGTACGCTGTCACGTCCGGTCAGAATGGGGACGTTAAATTCGATGCCTTTCTAAGTAGATAAAGTGCAACGATCTCTTGTTAAGAACTCTTGCAGCAACTCTGAGGGGTTTGCAGTTGGCCTTTTCGTGCGAGGCAAAATTAAATATCCGTTCCTATCCAATATGCCCTCATGGCAGTCCAAATTACATCGACCTTCATACTGTACGGCATCCATTACAGGACCTATTGGAGGTATTGTTAATTTGTTCGTTCTGATGCATGAAATATTTGCCATTTGACGTTAAACAACCAATGATTTAATCAATCAATCAACCAATCGAAACAATTAATCTGAAGGATTGTTAATTTATCGCTACTAAAATGACATTATGTGAGATAAATTGAATAATGCAAAAGTTTTAATAACACTTTTAAAACAAGCAGGGTGGTATTGCATTTATTTGTCGGATTATTAAAAAAAAGTATTCAATCTTATTGATCCACACTGTATTAGGAATCGGACTCTGACCTATAAATGTCCGTTTTTGTTACGTGTGCATAACCATTTCATTTTGTGCACTTCGTGCTCTGGGAGCAGAATAAAAAAGGAAAACAAAATTCCTCTTTTTTCCCTCTAATATCTGACAAGTGCAATTAGGGGCCAAATTTTGACCAGAACGCAATAAATCTATTCTATAACCCATGTATATGAGTAAAAAACATTAAAACAAAGACAATTCTGTTAAATTAGTATTTATTTGTTACATTTCAAAATAAATTTATTCTGAATTCTACACATGCTGTCCATTTCAGTCAACTCTCTGTAAAGGATGCAACATAGAATAAATTTATTCTAAATGCATGGTGCTTTCTGTATATGATAATTTATAAAATAAATTTATTTTATAGAGCCTTAATATCTATCATTAGTTGGAGAAAAACATAGAATAAGTTTATTTTACATTCAATGTGATTTCTGAATATAATAATAAATAAAATTAATTTATTTTGAAAGACCAGTAATCTGTATGGTGAGGCTGAGACCACAGGCACTTGTTTCTGTCAATGGGGGTTTATTATCCACACTCGTACGAAAAATCAAAAGGTAGCTAACGACAATTTTCAATGTGTTCGCTTCAACCGATATTTTTTTTAACTTTCCCTTGTATTTCTCACGCATAAACATACATCAGTCTGTCGGTAATTGATTTATCTTTACAATAAAACATGTTTCACGTACCTTGAGAATACCCCTCAAACAGAATAACACACTTGTGACGAAAACTATTGACCTTTTTCCAGATCATTGAATTTCTAATTCCTAAACTTCCGGTAAATTTAGGAAGTTAATATAATTGTGCAATGTGACCAATGGGATTGCACAGTTATATTAACCGTTTATCCGTATTTTACTTATAAATGGACTTAGTTTTTCTTCCATTTAACATTACGTTCAGTCTGCAGTTAATGTTTTTAAAACATTTATAAGATTCATAAACTATCCTGGATTTTTACCAAATTTGGTCAGAAGCTTCTTACAATCAGAAGATAATATAGATAGGAATATTTTTATTATTTTTTTTCCTCATTTTTGTTGAGCCTGCGATTAATAGCAGAAATAGGCGAGACTCTGGGTTCCGCGGAACCCTTACGAATTATTTTCTCCTGCGATACAATATTTTATTTTACTTAATTGTACATATTTCTTCCATTCAAACATGATTTACGTACATGTAACTGTATCTATACAGCATACAACAACTGTATTTATACTAATGTGACTAGCTTCAATTCGACGTTACTGCGAACACCTTCGATACTAGCACATTTAAATGCCAAACTTTAAATAGTACCATAAAACGTCACTTGTAGAATCCGCCAAAACCTTTCTCGTGCCTAATGCACCAAATACCAAACTTTATTAATATTAAAAACTGTTGCAAAACTTCCCATCTATATATAAGTCCTACAAATAGCAAAACCTAGTTTCAAACATAATGAAATATATACATCTACATAAATAATAAATAATTTAAACTGTAAACATAAAGCTAAATAAATTATTCTAGAGTAAAAATAATCTATATAAACTAGGGGAAATTTAACATGTTTAAGTAAAAGAATTTAGACTGTTCATATTGACTCTGTATTGCTTAAATTGTTCCTATGAAAATAAAAGACAGCGATAATGTATTTGAAGCAGGAAAACCCACTGACTTTCAAAAAAATATTGAAGTATTTCTTTACTGAATTGTCCATTTTATTTTGGGAAAACACATCAGGAATGAGGGCTATTTTAAGATCTTTGTCTGGAGTTGATACATGTAGTCGATGGTTATGATGGCTAGCAAACCACTGAAGTTCACGAGGACCCTCCATATTTTCAAATACATGTTCTGCAACACCGTGTCATTATTGTCTATGATACGACTTAGTAATACATAGTCAGCAACTGTATTCTCAGCCCTTGGTTTCTATTCAACCTCAAAGTAAAAAAATGCATAACAATTTTTTGACAAATATGGCTTTATACTGCTCATATCAACTATGGAAACAACGTTTTTGTTATCTGTAAATCATTCGATGTGTTTGACTCCCATGAATTCTAATTATTACATTAACAGCTGTAAGTTCCCTTTAATTAGAACTGCGGTGATTCGTTCATGCAACAAACCATCAACAATATTCTTATGATTTTCTACTGTATATCCACCATCTCAAGTCTCAACTTATTTGTTGAGTTTTTTTAAAAGTCTGACAATAACATCAACAACAGTCGCACTTGCGTAGAGGGATTTACAATGTTCTCAAATTTACAATAACTTGACCGAGGTCTCATAAAACTACATATTTAAGATAATGAGAGAGTTAAAAGAAACCAAAGGAAATTCAAATATATAACTTGAAGTTGAAAACAGTCATAAAGTTAATCCTGCACTTTGTTACCCTCATTTTTGAAGTGATTTTCATTTTTAACTGTGAGATTTTTTAACCTGCAACGCGACAATTCAAGTAGACCCTTGAGCCTTATTTAAAAAAAAAATCAATGAACCGGCAGAGTTTACAATTAACGTCGTATTGATGTTTTACAGCTTTCAAAATGTCCTGAAATAAAACAGCAGGAGATTCTTATGTGATGTTGGAGTCTACACATTCTACAGATGCATTGATCTTTTCAAGATGCCAGCGAACCAAGAACATAATGACGCTGTCGTGCTGAATCACTCGTATGGAAAAAAGTATGACAAAAATTCTAAACTACAAAGTACATTCAAAAAAGGAAAGTCCATCAAACGTGACATAATTAAACGTTAGACTTTATTAAACAACGGAACGGAGGGAAACTAACTGTCGTATACCTGACTCAATACAACGAATGGAAACCAACTGTCGTATACCTGACTCAATAAAAAGGCTTTTTCTGAGGAAAAGACCGTGAAAACCTACATTGGTATATTTCGTCTTTCTTCTACAACCCTGTATGTTACATATGATGAAAACTCCCATGAGAAATTAAATCATTCCAATGCACTGTCTGCTTAAACGAATGAAATAATTTTAGATATATAAACATGCTAAACAGGAAAAAAAGGACTTTTCCATGATATTATGTCATTGTTCCGGTCAATCAATTAATGAAGGTTAAGAAAACATATTGGTTTATAGGTAATGAAAGCATATGAAGACAGGTACGATTGGAGCGATAATAATGTGTCTAGGCAGAGTGGCATGTCTTCCTGAAGAGATTTTTCACTTCTGAAAAAATATGTCCAACATCTGGATATGCATGTAATTGGACATTAGACATCGTTGTTATCCCATTCCTCATCAATCATCACACAAACGATTACGCAAGCACATTATGGTAAAAAGGGACATAAAAAGGGTTTAAATTCCTCATGCATGGTTATCAGTATAATTAAATATAATTTTCTTATTTGAAGCACTATCATGAGGCGGATATGATTTATCAACGTTATTGTTTTACAGATAACTTATAATTATAAAATAATGAACGGCGAATTACCGAAGCACTTACTACAAACTTAAGTTGATTATACCTGCGGGGACTTCAAGATAGCTTTTCACATTACACAAGGAGGACATTTCATTACGAACATATACATAGCCATCTACTGATTTTTTTTGATTTTTTTCTAGTCCTGTATATGCACGAAATTTTATCTTAAAATACTGAGAACTCTTTTGGTCGCGGGTTTTGCTATTGAACTACCCCACTCCATCCCTCACCCAAGCAGTATCGGTCCCCTTAGTCCGCATCGATTCTGAGTCACCCTTTGCATTACTAGAAATACAATGTAAGCGTCAAGTTACCTCACTGGATATAAATCATAAACATATTTATCATTACATTCATGAAGAGAATGGGATACCAACAAAAACCTATCCACATCGTCTTTAGGGGCCTGATGTTGTGAATTCGAAGACGCACACGGTAAATGCATTCAACTACAATCTTTATTGATATTATAAACGGACTTAGTTTTTCTGCCAGGAAACATAACATTCACTCTGTGGTTAAAGTTTTTAAAATTTTAATAACTTTCTTAAACTATCCTAGATTTCTACTAAACTTGGACAGAAGCTTGTTTATGATCAAAAGCTAGTATCTAGAAGAAAATTTTGTTAAAATCTTGTACCTGTTTATCACACGGCCGACACTTGGCTAACCGAGAGATTGGTCGGTTAATCTATATTGAGTATGCGTCTATATATATGGGCGGTTGGTCTGTTAATCGGGTTGGTTATACGTCTGTTAAGAGAAAAACGCACAATTTAATGTCAAACTCTGTTAAATATAAAGATTTTTGGCATATTATAAGAACCAAATCAAAAAAAGAAAAGTGTCTGACAAAATGATATCTATCATAGAACATTTTCTACCTGTAAAAACATTCATAGTCTGCGCAGTTTTCAGCAAAACTAAAAGGCGTCGCGCAGGAATGCAGTTTGTATGCTTATACGCATAGCAATTTTTTTTTGATAAAAGGCGAAACAAACAATTTTAGATATCATTTAAAGGACACAAAATAGTACTTTGGTTCTAAAAAATAAATTGACATTAGTAAATGTTTCATAATTGTAATATAACGTGAATAATGCCACGTTTTAGATCAAAATTATGGGAATAAAGTCTGTTCATGGGTTGGAAAATTAAAATTGTATCAGTTAAGAGTTATTTAGCCACGACCATAGTTTTGCTACCTTTATATTTTCCCATTGAAAAAGTTAAGATTGAGATGTTCTTGAGTAAAAAAAATGACAATACGGTGCAACAGTATCCTTCTAGTAAAAGTATTTTTATTTTGACTGTCTTTGTATTTTATTGAAGGGTGTGTCACTTCAATATAGCGTGATATTGATTGGACGCTGGAATATGCATGAATGTATTATTAACGTTTTCAATCGGCCTTAATTTTTGTGTCTGTTCAAAGTAGCATGTTCTAAAATCCGACTGAACGTGTCTCTCTAATACAACACAGGGTACATATAACGTGTTGTCGTTCTCATATGCACATGATATTTGTCACTGGACGTTAAACCCTAATTCGTCAGCATCGTCCAATTGATTCTTTTCTTCTTTTACTTAAAATCATATGTTGTTTACAAATCATTCTAAAGAAGTAAATGGAAAGGAGCGAATGCAGCTACATTTGGTTATCTTAAGTTTTAATTCGTTTTATTCCGTTTAGTTCCTTTCTACATAAGTGCAGAGGAGAACTGCAGTTGTCCGCATGTAAACTTCTAGCATTTGTCACCAATTTGAGTACATCGCAATCCGTTACAGTTTCAACACCCAGGGGTGTTTCATGTCTGTATTTTTAAACATTTATTATTTTTTCTCATTTTTTTAGCAATGCATCACTCTGTACTGTCCTTATCTATTATTCTACATTCTGCGTCTCCATCCAGATTATATTGTTTACCATGAGGGTCCGGATTGGGGGTGTTGTTTATTTCCGCATTCTTTAAATTGTTATGCCACTTTTCTCTACATTTTATTTATCTCTATTCTTTATATTGTAGCATCCCAATATATTTTACTTTCTGATGTTTAGTTACATTACGTTGTTTATCTCTGATTTATATACTGGTTACCAATGTAGATTACAAATTGGTGTCATTCATGACAATTAAACAGAATCCAAATGCTATAGACGACCATTCTTGGATGAAATTAATATTACTTTAATTATACACTTTTTGAAACCATTTTTATCAATTTTCAATTTCCATTGTCTAAATTGTTCATTGTTCATGTGTTGTTTCCGTATATTTTATGTTTCATTGTTCATGTGTTGTTTCCGTATATTTAATGTTTCATTGTTCATGTGTTGTTTCCGTATATTTTAGCCGCTCGTCTTGAGCCTACCCATTTGATCCGATAATACCCCATATAGCAATACAATTATACTTTTATTGTCATTCATAACTCTTAACAGACTAATTAGCAGACCGGATTTTATACATTCGACCCATTAACAGACCAGATTTTAAATAAAAATTGATTAATGTCACCAAAATATTGTGTGTGTAAAATGTGTATAAATTTATTGATGAGTAACCCGCCTTTTCATTTTATAGATCGTTTATCGAAGCTAGAAAAAAATAATTACACCACTGGATTCAGAACCTTGAATTGTTTTGTCAGACATGCATAATTGTTATGATAAAAATATATTTAAAAAGTTATACAATGAAACATACTGAACTTGCAATGCTTTTCTCGATAACACCTGATTAACAGACTTTAGCCAACCCGATTAACAGACCAATCGCCGAGATAGCGGCATCCTCAATATAGATTAACTGACCAATCTCTAGGTTAGCCGAGTGCCGGCCGTGTATCCGTATTTTACTTATAAATGGACTTAGTTTTTCTTCCATTTAACAATACATACAGTCTGCAGTTTAAGTTTTCAAAACATTTATTAGATTCATAAACTATCCTGGATTTTTACCAAATTTGGTCAGAAGCTTCTTACAATCAAAAGATAGTATAGATAGGAATATTTTTATTAATTTTTTTCCTCATTTTTGTTGAGCCTGCGATAAATAGCAAAAGTAGGCGATACTCTGGGTTCCGCGGAACCCTTACGAATTATTTTCTCCTGCGGTACAATATTTTATTTTACTTAATTATGCATATTTCTTCCATTCAAACATGATTTACGTGCATGTAACTGTATCGATACAGCATACAACAACTTTATCTGTACTAATGTAACTAACTTATATTCGACATTACTGCGAACATATTCGATACTAACACATTTAAATGCCAATTTTTAAATAGTACCATCAAACTCCACTCGTAGAATCCGCCAAAACCTTTCTCGTGCCTAATATACCTAATACCAAACTTTATTAATATTAAAAACTGTTGCAAAACTTCCCATCTATATATAAGTCCTACAAATAGCAAAACCCAGTTTCAAACATAATGAAATATATATATCTACATAAATAATAAATAATTTAAACTGTAAACATAAAGCTAAATAAATTATTCTAGATTAAAAATAATCTATATAAACTAGGGGTGAATCAGGAATCAGGACAAGGATCAGGAATGAGGGCTATTTTAAGATCTTTGTCTGGATTACGATACATGTAGTCGATGGTTATGATGGCTAGCAAACCACTTAATTTCACGAGGACCCTCAAAATTTTCAAATACATGTTCTGCAACACCGTGTCATTATTATCTATGATACGACTTAGTAATACATAGTCAGCAACTGTATTCTCAGCCCTTGGTTTCTATTCAATCTCAAAGTAAAAAAATGCACAACAATTTTTTGGCAAATAAGGCTTTATACTGCTCTTATCAATTATAGAAACAACGTTTTTGTTATCTGTAAATCATTCGATGTGTTTGACTCCCATAAATTCTAATTATTACATCAACAGCTGTAAGTTCCCTCTAATTAGAACTGCGGTGATTCGTTCATGCAACAAACCATCAGCAATATTCTTATGATTTTCTACTGTATGTCCACCATCTCAAGTCTCAACTAATTTGTTGAGTTTTTTTTAAAGTCTGACAATAACCTCCACAACAGTCGCACGTGCGTAGAGGGAGGATTTACAATGTTCAAAAATTTACAATAACTTGACCGAGGTCTCATAAAACTACATATTTAAGATAATGAGAGAGTTAAAAGAAACCAAAGGGGTATTCAAATATATAACTTGACGTTGAAAATAGTCATAAGGATTATCCTGCACTGTGTTACCCTCATTTTTGAAGTGATTTTCATTTTTAACTGTGAGATTTTTAACCTGCGACGCGACAATTCAAGTAATTTATTTGAGCCTTATTATTTTTAAAATCAATAAACTAGCAGAGTTTACAATTAACGTCGTATTGTTGCTTTACAGCTTTCAAAATATCCTGAAATAAAGCATCAGGAGATTCTCCAAGTAATGATGGAGTCTACGGATCCATTGATCTTTTCAAGATGCCAGCGAACCAAGAACATAATGACGCTGTCGTGCTGAATCACTCGTATGGAAAAAAGTATGACAAACATACTAAACTACAAGGTACATTCAAAAAGGGAAAGTCCTTTACATGTGACAAAATTAAACGTTAGACTTTAATAAACAACGGAACGAAGGAAAACTAACTGTCGTATATGCCTGACTCAATACAACGAATGGAAACCAACTGTCGTATACCTGACTCAATACAGGCCTTTTCGGGAGGAAAAGACCGTGAAAACCTACATTGGTATATTTCGTCTTTCTTCTACAACCCTGTATGTTACATATGATGAAAACTCCCATGAGAAATTAAATCATTCCAATGCACTGTCTGCTTAAACGAATGAAATAATTTTAGATATATAAACATGCTAAACAGGAAAAAAAGGACTTTTCCATGATATTATGTCATTGTTCCGGTCAATCAATTAATGAAGGTTAAGAAAACATATTGGTTTATAGGTAATGAAAGCATATGAAGACAGGTACGATTGGAGCGATAACAATGTGTCTAGGCAGAGTGGCATGTCTTCCTGAAGAGATTTTTCACTTCTGAAAAAATATGTCCAACATCTGGATATGCATGTAATTGAACATTAGACATCGTTGTTATCCTCTTCCTCGTCAATCATCACACAAACGATTACGCAATCACCTTATGGTAAAAAGGGACATAAAAAGGGTTTAAATTCATCATGCATGGTTATCAGTATAATTAAATATAATTTTCTTATTTGAAGCACTATCATGAGGCGGATATGATTTATCAACGTTATTGTTTTACAGATAATTTATAAAATAATGAACGGCGAATTACCGAAGCACTTACTACAAACTTAAGTTGATTATACCTGCGGGGACTTCAAGATAGCTTTTCACATTACACAAGGAGGACATTTCATTACGAACATATACATAGCTATCTACTGATTTTTTTTGATTTTTTCTAGTCCTGTATATGCACGAAATTTTATCTTAAAATGCTGAGAACTCTTTTGGTCGCGGGTTTTGCTATTGAACTACCCCACTCCATCCCTCACCCAAGCAGTATCGGTCCCCTTAGTCCGCATCGATTCTGGGTCACCCTTTGCATTACTAGAAATACAATGTAAGCGTCAAGTTACCTCACTGGATATAAATCATAAACATATTTATCATTACATTCATGAAGAGAATGGGATACCAACAAAAACCTATCCACATCGTCTTTAGGGGCCTGATGTTGTGAATTCGAAGACGCACATGGTAAATGCATTCAACTACAATCTTTATTGATATTATAAACGGACTTAGTTTTTCTGCCAGGAAACATAACATTCACTCTGTGGTTAAAGATTTTAAAATTTTAATAACTTTCTTAAACTATCCTAGATTTCTACTAAACTTGGACAGAAGCTTGTTTATGATCAAAAGATAGTATCTAGAAGAAATTTTTTTAAAAATCTTGTACCTGTTTAGCACACGGCCGACACTTGGCTAACCGAGAGATTGGTCGGTTAATCTATATTGAGTATGCGTCTATATATATGGGCGGTTGGTCTGTTAATCGGGTTGGTTATACGTCTGTTAAGAGAAAAACGCACAATTTAATGTCAAACTCTGTTAAATATAAAGATTTTTGGCATATTATAAGAACCAAATCAAAAAAAGAAAAGTGTCTGACAAAATGATATCTATCATAGAACATTTTCTACCTGTAAAAACATTCATAGTCTGCGCAGTTTTCAGCAAAACTAAAAGGCGTCGCGCAGGAATGTAGTTTGTATGCTTATACGCATAGCAATTTTTTTTTGATAAAAGGCGAAACAAACAATTTTAGATATCATTTAAAGGACACAAAATAGTACTTTGGTTCTAAAAAATAAATTGACATTAGTAAATGATTCATAATTGTAATATAACGTGAATAATGCCACGTTTTAGATAAAAATTATGGGAATAAAGTCTGTTCATGGGTTGGACAATTAAAATTGTATCAGTTAAGAGTTATTTAGCCACGACCATAGTTTTGCTACCTTTATATTTTCCCATTGAAAAAGTTAAGATTGAGATGTTCTTGAGTAAAAAAAATGACAATACGGTGCAACAGTATCCTTCTAGTAAAAGTATTTTTATTTTGACTGTCTTTGTATTTTATTGAAGGGTGTGTCACTTCAATATAGCGTGATATTGATTGGACGCTGGAATATGCATGAATGTATTATTAACGTTTTCAATCGGCCTTAATTTTTGTGTCTGTTCAAAGTAGCATGTTCTAAAATCCGACTGAACGTGTCTCTCTAATACAACACAGGGTACATATAACGTGTTGTCGTTCTCATATGCACATGATATTTGTCACTGGACGTTAAACCCTAATTCGTCAGCATCGTCCAATTGATTCTTTTCTTCTTTTACTTAAAATCATATGTTGTTTACAAATCATTCTAAAGAAGTAAATGGAAAGGAGCGAATGCAGCTACATTTGGTTATCTTAAGTTTTAATTCATTTTATTCCGTTACAGTTTCAACACCCAGGGGTGTTTCATGTCTGTATTTTTAAACAATTATTATTTTTTCTCATTTTTTTAGCAATGCATCACTCTGTACTGTCCTTATCTATTATTCTACATTCTGCGTCTCCATCCAGATTATCGTGTATACCATGAGGGTCCGGATTGGGGGTGTTGTTCATTTCTGCATTCTTTAAATTGTTATGCCACTTTTCTCTACAATTTATTTATCTCTATTCTTTATATTGTAGCATCCCAATATATTTTACTTTCTGATGTTTAGTTACATTACGTTGTTTATCTCTGATTTATATACTGGTTACCAATGTAGATTACAAATTGGTGTCATTCATGACAATTAAACAGAATCCACATGCTATATACGACCATTCTTGGATGAAATTAATATTACTTTAATTATACACTTTTTGAAACCATTTTTATCAATTTTCAATTTCCATTGTCTAAATTGTTCATTGTTCATGTGTTGTTTCCGTATATTTTATGTTTCATTGTTCATGTGTTGTTTCCGTATATTTAATGTTTCATTGTTCATGTGTTGTTTCCGTATATTTTAGCCGCTCGTCTTGAGCCTACCCATTTGATCCGATAATACCCCATATAGCAATACAATTATACTTTTATTGTCATTCACAACTCTTAACAGACTAATTAGCAGACCGGATTTTATACATTCGACCCATTAACAGACCAGGTTTTAAATAAAAATTGATTAATGTCACCAAAATATTGTGTGTGTAAAATGTGTATAAATTTATTGATGAGTAACCCGCCTTTTCATTTTATAGATCGTTTATCGAAGCTAGAAAAAAAATAATTACACCACTGGATTCAGTACCTTGAATTGTTTTGACAGACATGCATAATTGTTATGATAAAAATATATTTAAAAAGTTATACAATGAAACATACTGAACTTGCAATGCTTTTCTCGATAACACCTGATTAACAGACTTTAGCCAACCCGATTAACATACCAATCGCCGAGATAGCGGCATCCTCAATATAGATTAACTGACCAATCTCTAGGTTAGCCGAGTGCCGGCCGTGTATCCGTATTTTACTTATAAATGGACTAAGTTTTTCTTCCATTTAACAATACATACAGTCTGCAATTTAAGTTTTTAAAACATTTATTAGATTCATTAACTATCCTGGATTTTTACCAAATTTGGTCAGAAGCTTCTTACAATCGAAAGATAGTATAGATAGGAATATTTTTATTAATTTTTTTCCTCATTTTTGTTGAGCCTGCGATTAATAGCAAAAGTAGGCGATACTCTGGGTTCCGCGGAACCCTTACGAATTATATTCTCCTGCGGTACAATATTTTATTTTACTTAATTATGCATATTTCTTCCATTCAAACATGATTTACGTACATGTAACTGTATCGATACAGCATAAAACAACTTTATCTGTACTAATGTAACTAACTTATATTCGACGTTACTGCGAACATATTCGATACTAACACATTTAAATGCCAATTTTTAAATAGTACCATAAAACTCCACTCGTAGAATCCGCCAAAACCTTTCTCGTGCCTAATATACCTAATACCAAACTTTATTAATATTAAAAACTGTTGCAAAACTTCCCATCTATATATAAGTCCTACAAATAGCAAAATCCAGTTTCAAACATAATGAAATATATATATCTACATAAATAATAAATAATTTAAACTGTAAACATAAAGCTAAATAAATTATTCTAGATTAAAAATAATCTATATAAACTAGGGTGAATCAGGAATCAGGACAAGGATCAGGAATGAGGGCTATTTAAAATCTTTGTCTGGATTACGATACATGTAGTCGATGGTTATGATGGCTAGCAAACCACTGAAGTTCACGAGGACCCTCCATATTTTCAAATACATGTTCTGCAACACCGTGTCATTATTATCTATGATACGACTTAGTAATACATAGTCAGCAACTGTATTCTCAGCCCTTGGTTTCTATTCAATCTCAAAGTAAAAAAATGCACAACAATTTTTTGGCAAATAAGGCTTTATACTGCTCTTATCAACTATAGAAACAACGTTTTTGTTATCTGTAAATCATTCGATGTGTTTGACTCCCATAAATTCTAATTATTACATCAACAGCTGTAAGTTCCCTCTAATTAGAACTGCGGTGATTCGTTCATGCAATAAACCATCAGCAATATTCTTATGATTTTCTACTGTATGTCCACCATCTCAAGTCTCAACTAATTTGTTTTTTTTAAAAGTCTGACAATAACCTCAACAACAGTCGCACGTGCGTAGAGGGAGGATTTACAATGTTCAAAAATTTACAATAACTTGACCGAGGTCTCATAAAACTACATATTTAAGATAATGAGAGAGTTAAAAGAAACCAAAGGGGTATTCAAATATATAACTTGACGTTGAAAATAGTCATAAGGATTATCCTGCACTTTGTTACCCTCATTTTTGAAGTGATTTTCATTTTTAACTGTGAGATTTTTAACCTGCGACGCGACAATTCAAGTAATTTATTTGAGCCTTATTATTTTTAAAATCAATAAACTAGCAGAGTTTACAATTAACGTCGTATTGTTGCTTTACAGCTTTCAAAATGTCCTGAAATGAAGCATCAGGAGATTCTCCAAGTAATGATGGAGTCTACGGATCCATTGATCTTTTCAAGATGCCAGCGAACCAAGAACATAATGACGCTGTCGTGCTGAATCACTCGTATGGAAAAAAGTATGACAAACATACTAAACTACAAGGTACATTCAAAAAGGGAAAGTCCTTTACATGTGACAAAATTAAACGTTAGACTTTAATAAACAACGGAACGAAATGAAACTAACTGTCGTATATGCCTGACTCAATACAACAAATGGAAACCAACTGTCGTATACCTGACTCAATACAGGCTTTTTCGGAGGAAAAGACCGTGAAAACCTACATTGGTATATTTCGTCTTTCTTCTACAACCCTGTATGTTACATATGATGAAAACTCCCATGAGAAATTAAATCATTCCAATGCACTGTCTGCTTAAACGAATGAAATAATTTTAGATATATAAAACATGCTAAACAGGAAGAACTTATTTTATCCCTGGTCAAAAGAGGTTGGTAAAAATTAAAAGGGTCGCTATATTGCCACTTGGGCTACTTGTGATATTTAAATATCCGGAATAACTTAAATACACACTTTTTTTTGAGATATTAAACGCAAGTTAAAAATTGAAAAATAAAAGAAGAACGATTGAATTTAAGAAGTTCTATATTAAATAGCTCTAATTAAGATCAGAGGTTCTTAAATTTTGAGAAAGCTATCACACTAAAACTCATAGTTATTTTCACTGTAGATGAATCAGTTTCTAACAACTGTATAATTCAAGTGATTTAACAGTTTGATTGATTTCCTTGTAGCAAATTCAAGTTCAAATCACTTCAAGGTCATGTGAATTTTTCCATTGATACGCCTTGTACAGGATGAAATAAATCAAACATATGGCTTTCAAACAGTGACATAATGAAATGTTTCCGTTATGAAAATTTTAT
This sequence comes from Mytilus edulis, assembly GCA_019925275.1. NCBI lineage: Eukaryota > Metazoa > Mollusca > Bivalvia > Mytilida > Mytilidae > Mytilus > Mytilus edulis. Next base: position 50,290,247 of record CM034356.1, on the reverse strand, counting down.
ATTTTAAAGTACTTCAAAACATTTATTTTTATTTTGTTATTTTGAAGTAGATATCATTTGGTTCCATGTTCTCGAAACAGTGAGTACTATGTAAATAATGAAATCGACATCAAATACCCAATTATTATTATAATTCAAAACGGGGGCAACAACTAACATTATTAAATTTCAAAGCTAACTGAAATCTGACTAGATATCACTCCCAATTTTAATTTGTAGATTTTTGAATATATAAATGTACACATATTAATAATTCTAAGACAGAACAGTTTTGATGTCAGAATACGAATAATGAACGTTTCACTTTTTTATGATAATATTTATTATAATCAGTTAAAACTAAGCCTGATCAAATTTGAACAGTTGAGTGAAGGAGATGACATTTATAGTATCAAACCATAAATGTGCATTTCATTATTTTTCAGATTTTATTTAAAATAGCCGTGAGATCATGTTCCGAAGACTTTCGTTTTATTTCTGCATACCACTGATTTCTGCGGTATTAAAACCAAATGAAGGGAACTGTCCTGAGTTTTGTAAATGTGGATATGGTAGACAGAACCGTTTTATTTCTACATGTAATGGGAAATGGCCGCCGACTACAACATTGAATTTTATTCCAAAATTTCCTTCGCAAACAGTTGAAGTTATTTTTATATACAATCAATTACCAAATGTGTCAAGAAATACGTTTAGCAATCTAACAGATTTAAAACTAATAAATTTAGATTTGCAAGGCAATTCAATCAGAGTTATTAGAAAAGATGCCTTTTCTAAATTCACTTACCTGCAGAATTTAGATCTTTCTAGGAACAATATAACGGAAAAAGATGCAAGGAACTGTTTTAAAAGTTTACCAAAAGGTATACAACGTTTGAGATTAAACCATCTTCTCTGGCATCCATTCGAAGGATTATTTAATGGTTTAGCAAACAGTTCTGTAAAAAGGATAGAGTTGAGCCATAGCTACTTAACACCATTTGAAGGAAGATGGTTTTCAGGTCTTCCACAACTAAAGTCACTGGACATTTCATGGAATAAAATTAATGATTCGGATTTTAACTTGACTGGACTTCCTAACATACACGATATAAACTTAGATGGCAACCGGTTAAATGTAATTCCAGATTTTTGTCAGTTTGGTTTAAACAGTATTGCAAATTTACATCTGTCGGACACAAAGCTATATAACATTAACCATTTGAGAAACTATTCTTCTTGTTTGCAAAATCTTAAGAAGTTATATTTGAGTGGTCTTCCAATTAGGATATTACCAACAAACATATTTTCAAATCTCAAATCTTTAACATACCTTACAATGAAGCAGATGTCTACACAATTTAAAAAGATTCATAAATACGCCTTCAATAGTTCTACTTTACAAAGCTTAACATTTTGGCGCGCAGACGGCTTTCTGTTTACTTCGCAATCGGCACAACAAGGAATGTTTCATCCTGATTCATTGTTTGACTACAGTAAAAATATAAAAGAACTTGATCTATCTAATAATAAAATAGATTTGATATCAAATAAAATCAGATTAATGTTCAAACCTCTGAAAAAACTTAGGAAATTATGGATGGAATCAATATCTCTATCATACATGCCGAAATACTTTTTACCACTATTTCCTTTACTGACTTTTATTTCATTCGAGAACAATAAGATTCACCCTTGGAATTATGGCCATTCTGTTTTTAATGGTGTTCGAAATTTGAAGATAGTTAATTTAAGGAGCAATAAGATTGGAATGATTTATGATACATCTTTTCCGCTGGCTCTTTTGAACAACTTGACCTCAATAAACCTTATGTTTAATCGGTTTAGCTGCACGTGTGACCTTCAGTGGTTTAGGAATTGGATGAAACATACTCGTGTTAATATTACTGGAAATAATACTTACAAATGTGATACTGGCAAATTGAAGGTAGTTGATTACAATCCAGACTTTATAGAATGCCACATTTTGTCAATTTCCTTATCAATCGGATTTGGCGTCGCTTTTATTTTGATCGTAACTATAACCGGTTATATCTGCCGGTGGCGTTTCCGATTCCAGTTGTACAAACTTCGTTCACTACGTAAACAATACAAAGAACTTGTCAACAAAGAGGATTTCGTATATTCTGCGTACGTAGTTTATTGTTACGAAGATTTCACATGGGTAAAAAGAAGCCTCATTCAAGAAATAGAAGAGAAGCACGGCTATAAGTTGTGTATTCCACACAGGGACTTTGAATTAGGAAAAGTATTTTCAGATAACATTGTTGAACACATGCATTTGAGTGAAACAGTAATACTTGTTCTTTCCAATAATTTTGCAAAAAATGAGTGGTGTTTATTTCAGCTTGCTGTTGCTAAAAACAAATTAAATAAACTTGGGAATTTATCCATATTTCTTGTGTTACTCGAAGAAATAGAATTTAAGTACATGAATTCTGCGCTATATCACCTTTTAAAAATGTCAAGCTATGCAGCATGGGATAATGATGACAATGCACAGAAACTTTTCTGGGATAAAATAAGGGATCACCTTAGTTGAACTGTTGATGTTTTTATCAAATGGAGGGTTTTGAAGCAAGAACTATGTTGTTTCAAGATAGAATAAAATTATTGATGAAATAATAATGCTAATAATAATAATGATGTTTCATAATCCTAAAGTACTCTCTGATTTTAATTGTAAATAAATGTGCAAAAAAACTTACATATTCATGTACTTGTAATATTAAAATGTGCATGTTTTAATGTTTAAAAAATATTGCTAATAAAATTTAAAAAATATATATACAGGTATTGTCCTAATTGAAAGATTTTAAATATTGAAGTATCTTTCAAATTATATAACACCAGCTACATATTAAATGCTAGCAAAATAAGGATAATCAAGAAAATATTATACATGGGATAGGTGAAACCTTCATCTGACCTACGAAATGGTTTACCTCTAGAGTACTGAAGTAGTTTGTAAATATAAAAAAGAAGATGTGGTATTATTGCCAATGAGACAACTATCCACAAAAGACCAAAATGACACAAACATTAACAACTATAGGTAACCGTACGGCCTTCAACAATGAGCAAAGCCCATACCGCATAGTCAGATATAAAAGGCCCCGATAGGACAATGTAAAACAATTCAAACGAGAAAACTAACGGCCTTATTTATGTAAAAAAATGAACGAAAAACAAATATGTAACACATAAACAAACGACAACCACTGAATTACAGGCTCCTGACTTGGGACAGGCACATACACAAATAATGTGGCGGGGTTAAACATGTTAGTGGGATCCCAACCCTCCGCCTAACCTAGGACAGTGGTATAACAGTGTAAGTCTGGAGTGCGAAAGAAGGCAGCATTTAAAGGTAAGAGAAAAAACTGATATGCTGAAAATTAGAATTAGAGTTTGGATTCTTTCCATTCTTCCCTGTTATTGAAATAGACGACCCGTGCTCGTCCAATGTTACGGTTAATTTTTGTCGAACCTGCGACTTTTGTCGCAAAAGCGAGACAAACCGATCCTACATTCCGTCTGCGGCGTCGGCGGCGTCAACAAATATTCACTCTGTGGTTATAGTTTTTGAAATTTTAATAACTCTATTTAAAATATCCTGGATTTCAACCAAACTTGGACAGAAGCTTGTTTATGATTAAAAGCTAGTATCTAGAAGGAAATTTGGTAAAAATTTATTTCCTGTTTTTCCGTATATTAATTATAATTGACTACTTGTTGAAGACCGTACTTTGACCTATAATGGTTTACTTTTGGCTTTTATTACATTTAAAACTACTTATTTGGCTGTTGGTATACACAGCGTAAGTTGATTAAAGTTATGAATGTTTGACCTATGGCATGTAATCCATGTATTTTCTCAATAACAATAACATTCCAATCTCATATAAATAACCCTAACTTGTACTTTAAAAGATGTGTAATACACAAAACGCCAAACTTGGAATTGACCTCAAAACATACAGGAAGTTTATATCAAAAAATATAGGCGCAATACAGGCTAAATATGGCCTTGGAAATCAGAAGATAGTGCTTACAAACAATTTATACTGAGTGCGCAGGATTTAACAAAGAAGAGAAACATATAAGAATATGCATGGGAATAAACTATAGAATTTTTGACAATGCAATATTGGATAAGGTTCACTTCAATTGGAGTGCACATGTCTTATAATGTGATAAAACAATACTTTCTGCAAAAATTGTTAAAACATATAGTCATTTGTCCTCCGATTATATATTCATTTGATTATTGATTAAGCCCCAGTCCCACTAGACCACGATCGCACCACGCTCACCGCGATCTGAAATGAATTCAGATCGTGGTGAGCTCGCAGTATGAGCGGCATGAAAATGTAAATCACGTTGCTACTACGTCCTCATTACGCTTCTACAACGACCCGCTACGATTATACCACGTTTAAACCACGCTTATTCTGCGATCTCACTACGATTATCACGATCTTTCTATGCTCATCACGTCCTCACTACGACCATACCACGATTTATCCAATTGCAATACGATCTTACTACGCTTCTACTGCGATTATAGCACGCTCTTACCACGACCATACTACAATCATAACACGTTCATACCGCGATCTAACTACGCTCCCAGCAATAACGTCAATATCGTGTTCCATATAAATACTATATCATTCCTTTTATTTTTCATTGATACGTAGAGTTTCCCGGAAACAACGCAGTCATGCTACCAAAATCTACGTAAGGGTAAGGGTACAGGTAGAGGCCGAGGGAAAGGAAGATCTGATAGTAACTAATCTTGATCAAGAAGATATATGTCGGACCGACCAATCCAACCTGAATCACAACTTATTGCTGATCCATCAAGATCAAATGACGATGGTAGGGATGACACAAATGTGTCAAGAATGATTGAGCCTTTGGCGATAAAGGACAAGAGGTCAAAATTACATACAGACAAACAACAGCTGGAGAGCTTTTATAAATTTTATATGACAATGACAATGAGCATGATAATCGTAGTATGAACGTAAGAACAGCGTGATGAAGACGGCATGGGCGTACAAAAATCGTACTATGGCCTTGGACAGCGTGGTATAAACGTAGTATAGTCGTCGTGAAAGGTGGAAGTGTGTTTGGGTCACGGTATAAACGTGATGGTCGTATTGAGGTCGTAGTAAAGTTGCTGTGAGATCGTAGCGCAGTCTCCCTGATACCCCAGTCCCACTAGGCAACGATCGCACTACGATCTGTGAAATAAATGCAAATTTTGATGATCGTAGTACGATCGTGTAGATCGCAGTAAGGTCGTATCACGGTCGTGGTGAGGTCTTCAAGATCGTGATGAGCGTAGCCAACTTTGAACATGTTCAAAACAATCGTGGTGCGGTCGTGGCCAAATCAGGTCGTAGTAGAAGCGTAGTGAGAGCGCACTAAGATCGTAGTAAGATCGCAAAGGTCGCTGTACCATCGTAGTGAGAGCGTAGCGAAAGCGTGATTCTATTCGGAGAAACTGTGCTACGATCCCATTGCGACGTTATTACGACCTCACTGCGATCATCACGTTCTCACCGCGACCAAACTACGATTCCACTACGACTATACCACGCTGTTCACGACCATACTAGTACGATTCTAGCACGCCCTTGCCGTCCTCATCACGCTCTTCTCACGACCTGACTACGTTCATACTACGACCATTATTCTCAATGTCATTTCCCCATAAAATATATCAATTCTCTCCAGGTTTTGTTTGTCTGTATGTAATTGGGACTTCTTGTCCATTTTCTCTAACGGCTCAACCATGCTTTTTGTTTTCATATAGATTAGACCGTTGGTTTTCCCGTTTGAATGATTTTACACTAGTAATTTTTGGGGCCTTTTATATCTTGCTGTTCGGTGTAAGCCAAGGCTCCGTGTTGAAGGCCGTATCTTGGCCTATAATTGTTACTTTTAAAAATTGTTACTTGGATTGAGAGTTGTCTCATTGGCACTCATACCACATCTTCCTATATCTATTGACACATCTGTTTCTTATCTGCTATCGTTCACAAAAAATATCGTCATTTCAGCTTTATGGACCAGCAATAGGTTGTAATTTAGGTCGGATTGGTCGGTCCGACATCTCTACTTGATCAAGATTCGTTACTATCAGAGCTCCATCTGCCTCTACATCAACCCTAACACCACGCCCACGTGTTCTAATAGATTTTGGTGGCTTGATTGTATTTTTGTCGATAAATCTACGTATTAATTAGAAATAGAACTGAAGGAATGATACTGTATTGATATGGAACACGATGTTGACGTTATTGCTGATAGCGTAGTAAGATCGCGGTTTGAACGTAGTGTAATCGTGGTAAGAACGTGCTATAATCGCAGTAGAAGCGTGGTAAGATCGTGTTGCAATCGAATAACTCGTGGTATGGTCGTAGTGATAACGTAATGAGCGTAGAAAGATCTTGATAAGCGTAGTGAGGTCGCAGAATAAGCGCGGTGAGAACGTGGTATAATCGTAGCGGGATCGTTGTAGAAGTGTAATGTGGACGTAGTAGCATCGTGAAAGCAACAAAAAAATTACGTTTTCATGCCGCTCATGCCGCGACCTCACCACGATCTGAATTTATCTTAGATCGCGGTGAGCGTGGTGCGATCGTGGTCTAGTGGGACTAGGGCTTGACTAGAACCACGCTTTTGCAACGTTGTCGCTACGATGTTACAGCGACCTTTGCGATCTTACCACGACCTTACTGCGCTCTCACTACGCTTCTACTACGACCTGATTTCGCCACCACCGCACCACGATTGTTTTGAACATGTTCAAAGTTGGCCACACTCATCACCATCATGGAGACCTCACCACGACCGTACTACGACCTTACTGCAATCTGCACGATTGCACTACGATCGTCAAAATTTTCTCTTTTTTTCACAGATCGTAGGGCGATCGTAGCCTAGTGGGACTGCGGTATTACATGTAATGAAGATAAAACGAGGATTTTTTAAATGATGTTCTAATTTTTCAGCTGCTTTATCTTATAAGCGATTTGAACGAACGAATATTGACTACTATGCGAACTTTATTGAATGTTCTCTTTAATATTTATAAACTCATCGTTTTACTAGCACCACATTTGTGTAGATGTTGTCTCCCCTTCACTAGTTTGATGTGATCAAATATATTAGCATTCTATCACTCTTGTTTGTGTGCAGTGGTCAACATTAAAATAGTGTTTTGTAAATTTACTAACTTGTTTATTTGGGTATGCAAATTTATACTGCTCTTATCGGGACATCATCATTTTACTTTTATAATATGCATTTATCGTTGTCTATCTATGTCTATGTAAGAGCACTAGTTAGAAGAACTGTAATATATATAGTTGAATATTTACTGAATGCAGGTACAGTACACTGAGTAAGAGATTATATAAAATTTCTTTTGAAGTTAAATATGTTAAAACCTACTTTGGAATTGGTGAATAGAATAGTCTAAGTAATACACATTAATAAATAACATTAACAGTACCAACATTTCTGCACCAGCAGCACTTTTCGACATGAAATGTCTCTTCAGTGAGACCAAATTGTTTTAGAATCCAAAACTCATTAAAAAAATCAAAAGTTTATTACCAAAAAGAATTAATTGTAAAACCTGCCTTGTAAGGTATTAGATGTTTGAACGAGGGATATATAATCCGTAGTTCATAATAACTTCCAGAACTATATAAAAGCAAATTCTAATAACATAGTATTTCAAATTGTTTCTTCATGCCATTCTTGAAGTACTGCTTATTTGGCTGGTCCTTCCTTTGGGGACTAATAATCCACTGGTAGGAATAACGTTGACAGTACTTACCATTTTTTCTGCACCAGATGCGCATTTCGACTATAGATGTCCCTTCAATAATGCGCGGGGAAGAACAATATTTAAAATATTAAAACCTATTTAATAAAATGACAGCTGTTATTCATTCGTTTGATGTGTTTTCGTTTTGAATTTTCCTCGGAGTTCGGTATTTGTTTTTATTATATTCTATTTTGAAAAGGAAGTGTTTATAAACCAAACCGCTGTACAATAGCGGGACAAGGAATAACAGCCTTGCATGAGGAAGATATATTCCTTATTTCAATTCAATTTCAAACACATTTTAATAGCACAATATCTATAATTTCATGCCAGTACTAAAGTACTGGCTCCTTGGCTGGTGATACCCGCCAGGACTAATAGCAGAGGCATCGGCATAGAATATTAAACAACAATTTTTACACATGTCCATACATGTGCAATCAAAATGTGTTTCACCGCATTTTGTAGGATATATTTTTGTAGTATGTTGCATCAAAGGAAAATTTAATCCTATATAATTATGAAGTAATTTGTTATTTTGTTCAGAATATCCCTGCTATTAACTTTTCTGTAATTTCTCTAAGCTAAAAATGCCTAATTATGCTGTAAAAACCTCAACATAAACAAATAACACTGTCATGCTGTGAATTTAAGTAATATTGAACGACTTTGTCAATGGTCTTTGTGTTAAATTAATTCATGAAAAATACGTTTTTAATATCATTTTTTTTTTACATGTTTTAGTAAGAAAATGTCACATGTATAATTATTTTAGCAACTTCATTTCTGTCATTGTTACGTGGTGGAATACGGTATTATTTTCATCAGAAATAGTCATTATGACCCTGATGGAATTTGTAACCTCTATTAAAAAAAACCCAAAGACAATATATGTCCCTGCTTATAAATAAGTTAAGACAAACAAGCAAATTCCAAGAATAATTCATTTGTTTTTTTTCAATTTTGCATTGTGTTAGTACAACAATAAATACTTTCAGAATGTTCAATACAATAATCTGAGATTAACTGATTTTAGAAAGAATCCAATGTTTTTTTTTAATAAATACTTTTTTCTTTTGCATCGAGATTTGCAGTAATAAACCAATAAATGTTTAAGTAGTTTAATTTAAGTTAACTTTGTACTTGTTTGGCTTTATAATTATTTTGATCTGAACGTCACTGGTGAGTCTTATGTAGACGAAACGCGCGTCTGGCGTATTAAATTATAATCATGGTACATTTTTTAACTATATTAACCAATTGCAACTTAAATTATAAAACGTGGTAATCAGTGGTTGTTGTTTCATATATGTCATAAACTGTATTGGTATACAATATATTGTTGAGTACCGATGTGAAACATTGATGTCATTTTTACAAATCAGCCAATTATATATTGTACTAGAAAAAAAGATGCGATATATTTTTACAAAACAAAACATTTTTTCCGAAATTGTCGGTTGAATCCTGACTTTAAACATGTTCGTGCAGGAGAGTTGTGTCCCCTTTCTCTTCGATTTACCATCCGCCTTCTGAAAAAATACACAAAATACAAAATAAAAGCAGTTATTCTATGCCAATGCAATTATTCTATGAAAAGTCTATTGACCAATTTTCTTTTCAAAGTCATATATTTAACTCCCCCTTTTTCTTCAATCATGTTTTTAATGTTGTCTTGTAAGTATCCAGCAATACCCAAGATAACAGCCACTCACAAAAAGACTTTGTCAAAGTTTGATAGAAAACTTTGATAAATATAGTCACAATAGGGACTTGATTTCTCGTTTAAGTCGTTTCACAATTTTCATGTCTGGGCTTTTTTCCTCGTCACTTGATGTCTCCTTGGCAATCATACCACATCTATTTATATTTATTTTGACGTTTAAAACAGTTTTTCTTATGTCATTGTTTGGATCAGATGTTTTTCAGATAGAACGGAAATTTCAACAAAACGCATACCCGTATTTATTATATTTCCTTATGATTTATCTTTAACTATAACCAAAAGATATTCATCCATTTCAAATGATTTTTTAAAATGCATTCAACGAATGATATTCTTATCAATATTAACAAAAACATGTATCATGTAAGATATTAGTAATCTTCAATTTGTCAGATCGTATGGCAACACATAAAGGCAACAGTAGTATACCGCTGTTCGAAATTCATAAATCGATTGAGAAAAAAACAAATCCGGGTTACAAACAAACCCTGTAGGAAACACATCAAATATAAGAGAACTACAACTCAACAGAAACACAACATTAAAATGTAACACACACAGCAATGAACTATTATATAACAATTAAAATGACGACAGGAAATGCGTCTATCTTAATTCTGCATTTCATCATGTTATGCAAACTTCATCATCATTACTCATTCGAATCTCAAACCCCTCCTTTGTTATAATAAAACAGGAATTTAATAAAAGATATTATGTATAGTTGTTTATAACACAAAATATTTGTCAATAGCATTATTTGATTAACAAAATCTGATGTGTCTCGTACAGTAAATATCTTTGTTTGTGTGATTTAATCAATCTTACGTAATATTTATACATTGTGCATAAAACTGTATAATGCAAACTCAATGGTCTCGTTTTGAAAATAAACATCATGAGACGAAATAAAAATACTTTTACGCACATAGCTTCTTAAAAGAAATATAGTTTTATCATCGTTCTAAATCTCAAAGACAAAGCGCAGTATTCGACATGAAATAGCTCTGAGACTCTTATCTAGATAACCAAACGTAGAGATTTAAGTGAAGGTCGTTGCTAGATGAAGAACATGCTAAATCTATGTTTTTTCAAACTACAAGCATGTGTTACATGATTTTTACGTCGAATTATTCGAGCCTAACCCAACCCTTGAATAGTTTCAGTTAGTTTTAATTATAGGTTATAATTTAGCCAGAAATTGGGAATATGTCAAAGAGACAACAACCCGGTCAAAGAAAAGACAACAGCCGAACGTCACCAAAAGTTTGTCAATGCAGCGAGAAACCGGATGTGGTCCTCACCTGACCTCTAAACATTTTTACACTAGTTCGGTGACAATGGATGTCATACTTAGAGGTACTGGGTAGCTTCACGGGTTGTTGCTTTTGTACTATTATTTGTCTGTTTGTCTTTTTGATGTTTAGCCATGGCAATGTCATTTTTTTTTCGATTTATGAGTTTGACTGTTCTTCCGGTATCTTTCGCCCCTCTTTTATAGGCTTTAGTCTTTGGGATGTTACAAATTAGTAACGTGTAGCTTCAGTGGAGATCACTTCTAACCTCTCATTAAATCTGTCAGGAGAACTGTCAGCCTGACACCTTTTAGTCAGTTCTAGGTTAGAACTGTTCTAGCTAGAACTGATTTGGTCAGTTCTACCTAGAACTGATCCTGACAGTTCTACCCTAGAACAGTTTTAGATAGTTCTAGCTAGAACTGACCAAATATTTGGTCAGTTCTACTTCTAGAACAGTTCTACGGTTAGAATTGATTTCTAATTCTACGGCTAGGATTGATTTTTATAAATTCTACGGCCAGAATTGATTTATAAGTTCTACGGCTAAAATTTATTAATAAATTCTACGGCTAAAATTGATTTATAAATTCTACGGCTAGAGTTGATTTATAAGTTTTAAGAATTCTTTGCCTTAATATAAAGGCTTGGGTAAAAAAGCGATTTAAATTATATAGAGTTTTGCTATTTTGCCGGTTTTATTTCAGATTTATAATCGGCAAGAGAACATGTTTAACCTGTTAACCACGCCATATTCTGCATGTATGTGCCTGTACCAAGTCAGGAGCATGTAATTCAGTGATTTTCTTTTGTTGATGTGTCACATAAATTATTTGTTTTTCTTTCATTTTTTTGTACATAAATTAGGTTGTTAGTATTAGGGGGGGGGGGGGCATTATTATTTGAATTGCTTTACATTTGTTATTCCGGGAGTCAGGATGGCTCGTTATCTCATAAAAAAAATTATCGAACCTCATTAACCAATATAATATCAGTTTACGAGTAGTTTTCATACCTCGGACGACCTGTTTAACAAAAATCTTTTGACCACATCGATCTAAACTGCCATTATTTGCTTTTTCTTTCTGCAAATCTTTATAGCTGCACAGTACTTCAGTTTTAATTTTAGGTCTAAAGGGACTGTAATAAATATATAAAAGTTACAGCAATTTTGGAAACAAAATTTGTTCGCATCAATTTATAGTGCCAGCATGCATGGACAGATCCAGCCATTTTTAAAAGGCTGGGGGGGGGGGGGTGTCCAACTATATGCTCAAATGCATTGCTGTTAAAAAAGTGGGGTTCCAACCCCTGGACCCCCTCCCCTTGATCCTAAATATTGAATCATAAACAAATATCAGTCGTTTTTATACTTCAGACTGAGTCGTGTAATAAAATCTTTTGACTGCATCAACCAAAACTTACCTTATTTGCTTTTTATTATGTAAATCTATATAGCTGCACAGCAATTCAGTTATAATTTTAGGTAGAGAGGGACTGTAGTATATAAATAACTGCAATATTGGAAATCAATGACCACAAATTGTTTTTTCGCATCAATTGAGGGTGCCAGCATTTCCTATTTTTATTCAAAATATCGCATCAGAAACAAATATCAGTAGTTTTCATACCTCAGACTGACTCATGTAACAAAACTATTTGTCTGCATCAATCAAAACTGACCATATTTGACAGCATCAACCAAAACTGACCATATTTGACCACATCAACCAAAACTGACCATATTTGCTTTTTGTTATGTAACTCTTATAGTCGCATAGTAAATCTGTAATATTTTTATGTAAGGATGGAGTGTATAATCATGATTATACAAATGATCTATATTATAGGGTTGTTGCATGAATATTGGGGAATATTGTTCCGAGTAGAATTTTATATTGCACGAGCTTATATTTTTACAGCAGGATGGATTGTTTAATATTAATGAAAGCAATATTGGAAAACAAAATTATGCTCGCATCAGTTTATAGTGCCAGCATGTCCTCTATTTAATCAAAATTTTAAATCGTAAACTAATTTCAGTAGTTTTGATATCTCAGACTGACTCATGGATATAACAAAATTATTTGTCCGCATCACCCAAAACCATGAAAACTGACCATATTTATAGACTACTATGCAGTATGGGCTTTGCTCATTGTTGAAGGCCGTACGGTGACCTATAGTTGTTAATGTTTGTGTGATTTTGGTCTTTGTGGATAGTTGTCTCATTGGCAATCATACCACATCTTCTTTTTTATATTTGACAGCATCAACCAAAACTGACCATATGTGACAGCATCAACCAAAAACTGACCATATTTACACTTTATAATGTAAATCTTAATATATATATATAGCCGCATAGTAAATCACTTATAGTTACATATCACGATGGATTGTATAATTCAAATGACAGCAATATTGTAACACATTGGCTACAAAAAAATGTCCATATCAATTTAGAGTACCAGCAATTTTCTGCAAGTCCTCTATTTATTCAAAATATTGAATTGTAAACAAATTTCAGTAGTTTCGATATACAGGTATCAGACCGAGTCGTTTTAACAAAATTATTTGACCACGTCAACCAAAACTGAACTTATTTACACTTATCATGTAAATATATATGGCCTCAGTCATTGTAAACCAATAACATTTCTATGTCAGGACGGATCGTATGATAAAAATGACACCAACTTTGGAACACAATACACCTTATTGCTAATCCTGGCTGACCCGGCCTCTTGAACTTTTGAAGCATACAACAATCACTTTTCCATTGTGGCGTCAGATATTTTGTTTTATGACGTCAAATTTTTACGGGAACCTGTGTGATATCCAGTAATGGCAGACAGATAGCGATAAGGTGTATTTATACCCTATCTAAAAATTTAGCGCGCTGTTATTTCCTCTCTGTATCCATAATAATGAACCGTCACTAAAGTGACTTTCTAAGTCCGTTAGTTTGTGCTGAGACTACTATATAGTAGTATATAGTAGTCTCAGGTTTGTAATGGTTTTTTTTAACAAAACTATTTTACAGCATCATCCAACACTCACATGACTGATTCATATACTTTATTTTAAAATAAAAAGTACATGTATGGGAAGTTCTCTTCTTGGAATAGTATACTGTTAATATAATTTGAAGAAGGCAAAGAAAAATGCATGATTTTGTTTGTAGCCGAACGTCCAGGGGCAAATGTTTCATTCATGTTCAGATGAGTATATTTTTCTGAGTTCCAGACTCCCTGATATCATTTTATAATCGTTGTGGATAAGTCTGGCTAAATTAACGAGAGGGTGCAAATGTATATAGTTTTTTTACGTTATAATAAAACACTTTTTTCATTAATATCCCATAATTCATCCACTGTACAATTTTCGTTTGAACATTTGTCAAAACAGAATCTTAAATGAATGTAAATCCAAGGCAAACAAGGTAAATTACGATTAAAATTCCATGAATTAAATGCAGAGTTATATTTATGAAGAGACTGTTAAAAACGGGGAACTAAGAAATCAAACAATGATGTTTCCTATGCAATCTTATAAAAATATTTCTCCGATGAGTTGGATAACCGTCTATTCACTTCGATATTTGTAAATGTAACGTTTGATCAGTAAAAAATATAGAAAATCTGCTATAGCAAAGTAATTGGAAGTGATTTATTTCTGCTAAATTCTAAAGTGCCCTTACTGCAGTGACGTCATTAAGAACTGTTCTACAGTCCTGACTGATTTAGTCAGCTCTGCTGACAGTTCTACGGTTAGAACTGATTTTGACAGTTCTACCTAGAATTGATTTAGACAGTTCTACCCTAGAACTGATCCTGACAGTTCTACCCTAGGACTGATCCTGACAGTTCTACCTAGAACTGATTTAGTCAGTTCTACCTAGAACTGATTCTGACAGTTCTACTTAGAACAGTTCTAGGGTAGAACTGTTCTAGGTAGAACTGCTCTAGGACAGGTTAGAACAGTTCTATGACAGATATTCTGACAGTTCTAATGAGAGGTTAGAAGTGATCTCCACACTATATTAATATTATGAAATTATATTCAATGCTCGTCAACTTCGTACTTAATTTGGCCTTTTCAACTTTTTTGGATTCGAGCGTCACTGATGAGTCTTTGTAGACGAAACGCGCATCTGGCGTATATTCTACATTTAGTCCTGGTAGATCTATAATGAGTTTATTTACCCACCATACCACTGTGCGGCGATGCATGCTGTGGAGATTTTATTTTCCGAAAGGTATCACAAGCCCTAGTAGCATTTTTGTGCTGTGCTTGACATGAATTGGTCATTGATAAGTTCTATTTATATATTTTAACTGTTTTACAAAATTTGAATATTTTTGAAATACTAAGGTTTTCTACCTCAGCATAGATTACTTAGCTGTATTTGGCAAGTTTAGGAATTTTGGCCTCAATTGCTCGTCAATCGTACTTATTGACCTTTTTAATTTTTTGGATTCGAGGGGTCATGAATGAGTTTTGTAGACGAAAATGCAGCGTATGATGTATATACTAATTTAGTGCATGTATCTATGATGAAGTTTAGTTATTAGAAGGTAAATATTGTTTCAGCATCAAATATATTCTCTAATTTAATATTGTTTGCTTTTGCGTCATAAACAAGTTCAACAAAATTGAAGCAGTATGAATATATATATTTGTGAATGATTATAAAACGTTCCCGAGAAGAAACTATTGTCCTGAGTTGTAGCAGAGGGCAATAGTTGTATCCGAGGGACAATAAACTTACTATTCTGCAAATATCTAGTCAGTAAGTGTTTTATTATACCGAAAAAGCCAGCAGAAAATACATGGAGATGATGAATCAACTATCGTAATATTAAAAAGAAGAAACCAAACCATAACGTTTACTTCATATTAGATATGTTCAAATGCTAAGGCTACGTTTTGTTCTGGCATCAACCCTATACTAGATGCAATAGGTAAAACACGACGTCGTTACTCCAGCGTTATTTTCAAAATCCTCCAATAACGTAGCTGCATTTAAAATTCCGCGAAATATAATGACGCTTGCGGTCAAATAGTTTCACCCAGGTCCAAAAGTTGTAAATTTTTGACCGGTCCAATAGTTCAAAGCTTGTACTTTGCAAAGTATCGAAAATATTGTGAACTTATTTTATATGATAACTGAGGTAAATTAATTACTGTTAAAACATGTCATATCAACTGCGTCAGAGGTAAATAAGAGCTGGGACACACAACGACTTCAGAGAAAAGCAAAATAAATCAAATCAAATGCAATCATAGAGTTGTACTAAATAAATGCGAAACAGATAATGTTATTCTTTTGGCAATATACGATATCAGTTCTATCATGTAGTTATTTGTTAGAATAAAAATATCTCAGACGCAATTAATATTATGAACAACTTTCATACAAATATTTTGCTCAATATCTACAGAGAAAAAATTGTATACATTCGTATAACATTGCACACGATAAAATAATTGATGTATTATCGATAAAGAACTAAGATTCGTATTGAAAGCATTACATCAATTTGATATGTTAATTCAATATTGCGTCTCCTATATCTTGAAAAAAGGTCGTCTCGGCAGATCGATGATGAATGTACTTTAAAGTTATATATTTGGCTTTGTACAAAGTATATTATAGTTGCTGAGTTTGTACTAATCAAGATCTTAACTAAAAATGTTGACGTAGGTCAAGCAAAATTTAATTGTATTTAGTTATTTCTTTGCATATGATTATCTTTAAGAAAAGGAGTGTATATTATGCGATCTGTGAAAACATAGCAAAATTAGTAGCACATAGTGTAAACAAACTATACATTAAACAAAAGATCTTGTGGGAGCAGACAATTTCGCAATAATTACACGGAAAGCATAGTTCATTCTATTATCTAAACTATTTTTTAATCTGACTAATAAACAGCAGAGTGTATATATCTATAAAACTGTATTTGAAAATTAAATGTTGATCCGTTGAGATGCAAATAAGCTATATCCGTGAAAATGTATATAAACTGTATATATGAAAAGATAGATAAAAACAATTGATATATATCTTTACAAATGAGCAGTTATCGTATAAATTTCAAGATGTATATATATAACACATCTTGACAGATTCACAGTCAGTTTATATCTATAGCAACAGGTGAACAACAAGATTGCTAGTATAAGATTTGGTAAAAAGATGATGGTAGGTATCTAAGATGGGAATAATATCACTATTGTGCCACATTTTGTGACTAAACTAGTAGGGATATGCAAAGTCATTGTTTATGATTTTGTTTATTGTTTTGTTTGTTGTATTTGGTGTTGTGTGCCGTCTTTTGAGTGACTTACTGGTTCTTTGTTCGAGTTGTGGTGTTGTTTTTTAACTTTAATTTTCGAAATATAAAGAACAAAAATTTTGCACCTAGAAGTAGATAGAAAGTTTTATGCTGAGTTCACACGTAATTCGAATTCGATTCCCATTAACTAATTCGAATTAGTTTAATTCGCATTCGCAACGTATACGTCCTAACGTCAATTCTAATTCGAATTACAATGTGCGTCAAATTCGCTTTACTGTCCAAACGACGTTAACTTTTAATTCGTATTAAGAAAATCGTATTTCTAATTCAAATTGGGTAATTCGAATTAGCCAATTTGAATCAATTCGAATTAAAAAAGAAGAGTGTGTGAACGCGATTAGCGAATTCGATTCGCATTCGATTCAAATTCAATTCGAATTAAATGTTCGTGTGAACGAGGCATAATTTTGTTCTGATTTCATTTAAAAGAAAATTGATTCTCGAGGAGTGAACTCGTGAGTGACTGAACGCGTGAGTAGGTGAACGAGAGAGAAGGAGTGGTTGTCAGTACGTGAATGATAATGTGTTATTTGAGCGGGAGCGGGAAAATGTGAGTTATTCAGTGAATCAGAAATAACGTTTGTGAGAAGGAAATTGAGTAAACAAAAGGGATAATATGCGTTCGATCAATAGAGAGAGTGACGAGGATGGGTGTTTGGTGGAAGTTAGTGAACGTGAGATAGTGTACATGTCTCTTCATAGAAAGTTGAAATTAAGAAGAATTTTAGAGCAGTAAGTCGGTAAAGGGTATACAAAATTTCCTATTGATTGCACGCTTTCAAAGTCAAATTCAGTAGTAATTATTGAATGTAGGAAATTTATCATTTTTTCATTACCTTTTATCATCTATACTTTTAAACTAGAAGTCCTCATTTTGGCTGTCGTTTTTCCTCCTCCCACAATAAATTAATCATCATGCATCTGTGTCCTATACTTAGGTACCGTGTATAGTCGCACTTGTCATCCATTCTTATGACTATTCAGTTTTGATTATTTTGGGAGAAAAACAAAAACAACGTGTCCGGATATTGATTCTGTATTCAAATCGACTTTTAAGTCAGATATGACTTCCGGTTTTAACATTGAGAACCAATCGTATGATAACAAAAATGAAATATAAATAAGACAAACCGGGCGTTGTCTATATCGTGGTTTCTAGATCGTTAGAACCACTACTATTATACCTCGGTTTAACTTGCACGTACTCGGACGGGGACAGGACAATTATAATCGCGCTTATCTTTATATATACTAATAATATTAACCAGACACAAGTTGTTTCCTTTTTCCTTTTTCCTTTTTCAGCTATAAAAGCCCCCAAAATGCAAAGCTTGTTTGACATGTTTGATGTCGAATATGGATACTTTATTTACCATTTGCATTGGCTAGGCATTCTTATCATGACAGTAAACAAACATGCTCAACATTAACTTTTTTCTGCCTTAATATAAAAACCACAATTTCCTCTCGATGCCATACGTTATTGAAATTGTGTTCAAAAGAAATGACTTGCTATAAATAATATATCACGTACAAGAACATGAAGGTTAATGAAATTTCCGATAGTGATATATACGAACGACATGTCGTAACATGCTTTTCATACATGTACGTCAAAAACAAAATAATTGGTTAACTTTTAAAATTAGAATAAATTTCCTTTTGCTGAACTGCATTATATCTTTTTAATTTAAAAATAAGATTTTGTTGGTCACCATCTATTCTTATTATATAATTGTCTTCTCTCATTATTAACTGAGGTGTCAACTTCTAATTGTTACACTGTAATATGGTTTTAAAAATGCAAACATGTATGTTTTCGATTCTTTTATTACTTTAAGCAAATAATGATCATGAGAACAAAGATATGTAATATTTGTATAACATATATGCAAATACTATATATGATAAATAAAAACAAAATGCATACATAACTGATAACTGAATACATGTTTATTCAATTTGGAACTAGTAGCACAACAGGAAATACCGACATAGGAAAACATTAATGAAATATTTGCTTGATTAATATTCTATTGTAAGTAAACTTGAATGTTTTCAACAAATCTTATAAGTTAGAAATATAGGAGAAGTCCTAAAACTCTATGTTTTATTAATCGATATTTTCATCAATACCGTTTTATTTTCATAAATTTCATCCATCAAATCGGAAAATATATAAATGAATATATTTCATTTGAATCATTGAATAACAGAATATTAACGTAGATTGTGTTAAACAGAATTAATCATGACTTCTATTTTTGCTCTACAAAATTCACTAAACTCGACCAATTATCGCTTTATTAAATTTGTATAAGATAAAATTGAGAATGGAATGGGGAATGTGTCAAAGAGACAACAACCCTACCAAAAAAAAAAAAACAACAGCAGAGGGTCACCAACAGGTCTTCAATGTAGCGAGAAATTCCCGCACCCGGGGGCGTCCTTCAGCTGGCCCCTAAACAAATATATACTAGTCCAGTGATAATGAACGCCATACTAATTTCCAAATTGTACACAAGAAACTAAAATTAAAATAATACAAGACTAACAAAGGCCACAGGCCCCTGACTTGGGACAGGCGCAAAAATGCGGCGGGGTTAAACATGTTTGTGAGATCTCAACCCTCCCCCTATACCTCTAACCAATGTAGTAAAGTAAACGCATAACAATACGCACATTAAAATTCAGTTCAAGAGAAATCCGAGTCTGATGTCAGAAGATGTAACCAAAGAAAATAAACAAAATGACAATAATACATAAATAATAACAGACTACTAGCAGTTAACTGACATACCAGCTCCAGACTTCAATTAAACTGACTGAAAGATTATGATTTCATCATATGAACATCAGGCACAATCCTTCCCGTTAGGGGTTTAGTATCGTACCATCATAACATATATGAGAAGAACATAACCCGTGTCATGCCAACAACTGTTTTTAGAATAAATGTGTTTAGTTCCGATGCGAAGACCTTATCAGTGACACAATATTAACGCCAAAATATGCAATCTTTAATGACTTGACAACAGTATCGTAATTATATCCCTTCTTAATAAGTCTATTCAAAGGTTTTGTAAGTTTCTGAGGTGAATACTGACACCTTTGGGCTTTATAAAGAATATTACCATAAAAAATTGGATTTGAAATACCAGAAGAAGCAACATTACAAGTACTACCCTCGCTATCAATATATAGTTTATTGTCTTGTATAACTAGACACGTGGTTGTTCTGTTATATATGAACTCGATTTTTCAATTATCTTTGAGTGGTACTCTGACCGATTTTGTCCTATTATTAGTTGCAAGCTGTTTCACTTAGTTTTCTATTAGTTGTTATTTATTATATTTAAGATAAGAATATGTGACATGATTACCAACTGACATAGAAATTAACAACTATAGGTCACTGTACGGACTTCAACAGCTATAAAAACCCATCATACGTTGTAAACTATCAAAGGCCCCGATGTAAATGTAAAACAATTTATATGAAAAAGAATCCTCTGGAAAAAAGATAACTATGAGATGCTTTCATACCAGAAAAAGTTATCCTATAAACTTATATTTTTTGTATTCATTAAAGCTAAGATCATGTAATTTCCCCTTTTTTCTTTTCCATGTTTATTTTCTCTATCTTGGTTTGTAGTACTTTAATCAACATCCGTATACAACACCCAAACTCAGTTGCAAAAACAAGAAAGGTACGCATATTTTCTTTGTTATTCTTTTTGTTTTAAATACCGAGACTGTAGTGCATGCCCTTATATTTAATAGATAGGTTTTTTGCTTGTTAAGGGTTCTCTTTTGACTTGTTTTTCAATTGTCATTTCTGTGTCCTTTTATAGGGTTATATGTGGTATGGGGTTTCCTCAATGTTAGTTTAAACATATTTTATGTAAAAGTTGCAAAAGGGATTAGACCCAAGTTATAACAACATCATGGTAACCGATAGCTGTTAACTTGTAGGTCAATTGGTCTCTTGTGGAGAGTTGTCTCATATGCATTTATACCACTTTGTCTTAGTGTTGTTATAAACACCAATTAATGGTGAATAACGAATGAAATATTACTTATAAACAAATATGCAAGAAACACTTCTACTTATGATAAATTTTATATAAACAATATATTACATATATTTTCAGTACAATCACTTAATTTGCCTTTGTTTTAATTATTCCTTAGTTTGACGTTGTATGGTATGATGTTTAATATCTACGTCCCGCATCCGTTGATTTTTAAGAGAGGTGAAATATACGTAAAGGATATTCAATCTCATAACGATAAACAGTTATGACAAAAAAAACATGCTTCAGACTGAGAAAATATATCCACACCAAAAGGGTTAGTTATTGGGGTTAGGGCTTTGAATGGTTAACGTTACCTCAAGATTACACATGGAATTAAATCATCAAAAAGTCAAATTCGTTAATGTAGAGGAAAAGAGGACGGGATTGTGGTTACGATAACTTGAATATGTATATTTACCTATGATTTACCTTCCTAATATTTGTTCTATATCACGGAAAGAACCTGATACCTGATATTAGGCAAAGACGTCACGTAACAGTTCAACCAGCATCACGCATGCATGTCCATCCGTAGCAACTTATCAATGGAATGCATTCGACATCATTTATACACTCGCAACACCATTACAACATTTTCTTCTCGTGAAAAATATTTTACTCACCACTTCAATTTATTTCATATTCTCAAACAACAAACACTGGTTAGGGTAAAATTGCCGATCAAAAGAATAACATCATTTTATTTTTAGATACTGACTTCATTAGCCCGATTATAAGCTCAACCTTGCGGATTCATTTGATGCTCGTGCTGATTAATTCAGCATCAGAAACAAAAAAGTCAGTATTCGGTATGTACAAAGTTGACAAGAAGAGGAGCACAATTGGTTATCATAAGAATGCTGAAAAACACGTCATCAAAACGATAGTGATAATCAAGAATCAGCAATTTTGATAAAGCATTTTTTTTTAGAGAACAAAGATTTGATAAATATCATATATCATGAATCTGTTATAAGAAACTTAAGATAAATCATTTAGATATTGCTCCATGGATAATATTACGTGCTAAGAGAACATAAACAGACATGTTTACATCATATTTAATTCAAGGCAATTTGTTAGGGTGAGAGACCTTGGAGGAACAACACAGGGAGTTTGATGTTGCGTTAATCGTATATTGACAAGGTCTTCTTATATCAACATCTGTTGACAAGTAACCTGATACCACGACCAAAGCTGAAACATATGAAAATGACAAAAGTAAAATCACAAAATTACTCTAAACTTAGAGGAAAATCATTTCGGGAAGTCCATAATCACCTGGCAAAATCAAATAACAAAACGCATCAAAAAAGAATGGACAAGAACTGTCATATTCCTGAATTGGTACAGGCATTTTTAAATGTAGAAAATGGTGGATTAAACCTGGTTTTAAAGCGCTAACCCTCTCACTTTGATGACAGTCTCATCAATTTCCGTTATATTTACATTGATGCGTTAACTAAACAGACACAATAAATAAAATAGTCAGAATATGGGTACATCAGTCATCATCACATAGATGACGAGAAACTAATTAGGAATTACAAAACAAATTATTGCTTAATAATATATTTGCAGTAGATTGTTTGTAAGTATGCAGCCTTTTCAACTGTTTTTATATTTTTTTCTCATGTTGTACTGTTACACATTTGTATCAGGTTATGGGACGGTTGAACTCCCGCTTACATGTTTTATCCTGTCCCATTCGGTATGTATGTGTTTGTCCCAAGTCAGGAGCCTGTAATTCGGTGCATGTTGTTGTCAATTGCTGCTGTGTTAATATTTGTTTTTCGTTATTTTTTGTTCATTAATTAGGACGTTAGTTTCTTCGTTTGAATTGTTCTACATTTGTTATTTCGTGTTTTTTTTGTCACAGTTTACTATGCGGTATAGGCTTTGCTCATTTGGGAAGGCCGTACGGTGACCTATAACGTGTCATTTGCATTGCTCTCTTATGGAGAGTTTTCTAATTGGCAGTTATACCAAATCTGATTTTTATATGAAATGTTTAAAACCACATCCTACAATGCATAGTCACAAAATCAAGGGTCATGATATATATCAGACACCATTCTACAATGTAGATGCTAAAATAAGAAACACATGAACTTAAGAAAAGAAGATATAATTTCAACAGCAACATTTTGAAGCTAGAGAACATCCTTAAATATTCACAAATGAATAACTGCAAATTGAATGACTTGTATATATAACATCATCCAAAATCTGAGCTTGAAATTTTAATTATAGACTTGGTACTATGTTTAATCTATATGACTGAGGTTGATCCTTCAAAGAAACATAAAACTGTATACTGTTAAATGATTAATTAGTATTTTAAGATACATAAATGAGTTAAGGTGTAGAATATACAACATATATACAACAATAAACGTATTTTCAGAAACTAAAGAGAAATTAACATGTAGATTCTTGAAATATAGCCGTAAAGAAAATATTTTCCGGAAAAAGTTATTTTTACATCAGCTTGTCAGATGCAGTGTCATGTGTGCTTTGGGTTAGAGGCATTATCAGTTTTACAAATTTAATAAATCCATTCTGAAATTACAAATCAAGGTTAAAATGAAACTTGCGGGAATTGCATGAATTCAGTAAAAGTAAAATAGGTTTAGGATATTCAAGAGAGACAAAAGATACCAGACGTTCATTCAAACTCATAAGTAAAAACTAAATAAATTGACAACGCCAAGATAAAAAAGTTAAAACATCAAAAAGAAAGACAACAGTATACACAACAGATCATAAAAACTTCACGAACAAAACAAAACGCTGGGGTGATCTAAGGTGCAACATAAGCCAAGAAACATTGATGATAAATTATTCACTTGCAAGTGAATAATTTGATCTCATTGAATCCGTATTCATGTGAACTTCAATTTAACCCCTTACCTAGAGATGGATAGCACACACAGTGTGCGTGTTCGGTAATTTATTGGAAAAGCATGTTAACATTGGAAGTGAAACAAAGGTTAATAATTTGATTGACTGATTCGGTCCACAAACAGATTATTCTTATACAGTTATACAGGTTATACAGGTTAAAAGATGATTAACATATAATTTTAATCTATACTATGAAATGAAACAGACCTAGAAAAATCCATTTGTACAAGTTCGCTTTGTATTTATATCTATATTTGAATGTTTATATCGCTTATATGACCATATGAGGTATTTGTAAGTCGACTCGATAGTTTTTGAGATGGCGTTAAGACTAAAATACACACAAAACGTTGTTACAAATTATCGAGCCTATGCCCTGATAATTTATTTTAGATTTTTTATAATTTGGATAATTGTTTACATGTTTATCAATTAAATGTGAGAATTTTGATCAAATCGATGAACACGAATTTGACTCCTAGTGCCCCTTAAATGTAATTGCTGAAAAAACTTGTTTATTGTTTCAATATATCCACAAGCAAATCAGTATTAAAGTAAGGTCACTCAGATCATAACATGTCTGCGATCTAACAAAAAATAAGTAATGTGATCTGTGAAAAATACTTATTAATTGATTTGAATAATAGTCCAATATCAAACTTTCAAACTTTATTAAACTCAGAGCAGTAACTGCGCTACAGGAGCATCAAATATGTATAGTATATTATAATTACAGATGACAGAATGAGTATAGATATTATCATACAGGTATATATTAAACTATATGATTTCAAGTTATTTGAACTTATACAAATGCACAGTGTAGATACTATTCTGTACGCTTTCCGGAAGTCGCGATTTTCGAAGCGAGAACTTTTTGGATCACATTTTAAATTTGTCGGATATACTATATTAAACGGTAAGATGTTCATCTGTACATTGCTTAATGATTAATTCAGCTGACATCGATACTCACAAATGGTTTATAATTAAATTTAGCACATTCATTATTCGTATCTTTGCCTTAATTAAGAGATTTTCAAGTGCATCACTAAGGAAAATCAGTTGGTGAACCTAAAAACAATCTTTTTGCACTCTTACTGTACAAATTAACGTAAAATCTAGACTTAATTTACTAGATAAAGTGTATTTTAAGTGGTGGTAAAAGTTTCAGCCAGATCTTTGAAGCCAGAAATAAGAAAATTACACTTGTTTGAATTTCTCACTGTACGATCAGTCTCGCTTGTATATTTTGAAACTGTATGATCAGTCGTTATTTCACTGTATTCTAGTAGTGATTTCAAAGTTATTTACGATACATTAGAAGATGGCATTTTTCTAAATAACACAAATATATTTTAATAAATTCACATCCTGTAAACCTTTCAAACATGTTTTAGCTTGATAGGGTGTACTCGACTTACTACATTAAGTATAAGGATGTTTGAATGTGGCTGAAATAAGAAAAAGGTTTGTTTGTTTATAGAAGTTTCAGAAATGTCCTCCGTTTTACTTAAAATTGTACAAACACACAGATTTAATAGTTACTATATAAAAATGCATGAATTTACAAACATTCGAGGCCGTACTGTAGCCTATAATTGATCACAGTTCCTTCACTTTGTTTTGCATGTAGATCTGTCTCGTTCACACTCAATTGTACACCACTTTGTGAGGCGATGGTTTATAGTGATAATGAAGTCCGTCTTTCCGTTCGTCCGTTGGACCGGTACAACATGTTTCGCCAGTTTTGCAAGCGCATCTCCACATACACCACTTAATATACATTGGTGTTTCCAGACATTTTTAAATGGAGAGGGGGTCCAATCCAGGAGAAAAGAGGATTCCAAATATATGTTCCCATACAAATGCATTGAAAGTTAAAAAAAAGAGTTTCAAACCGCCGGATCCCAATTTTCTTGAATCCGTCACTGGTATAACTATTAATTATTTTTTTCTCGGATTCCGTATCATAAATATAAAAAATATTAAAAGAAGATGCGGTATGATTGCCAATGAGACAACCGTTCACAAGAGATCAAAATGACACAGATATTAACAAATGTAGGTCACCGTATGGCCTTCAACAATAAGCAAAGCCAATACCACAGAGTCGGCTATAAAAAGCCCCGAAATGACAATGTAAAACAATTCAAACGAGAAAATTAACGGCCTTATTTATATAAAAAAAGGAATGTATTTCTGATTTTATTAAGAATATTTTATGGGGTCTCTTTATATAAGATACGGACTTGAACATTGCATTATATGGGGGCACCCATCAGATATTTCCAACCGTGACCTCCAAAACCAATTGTTAAACTTTTCTAAAATTGCTCCATTTGTAATCTATTAATGTATGTATGGACCTTCTATTTCGAATATTTTGTAAAAATATTTTTGATGTTTCTCTATCGTAAATACGGACTTTGTCATAACCTTATATTGGGCGTACCTATTTTATATCCACAACTTCCTTCAGACACTTGTCATAACTTAATGAATCTTTTTTTTTTCAGATTCCTTATCATTTAATTCAATTGTGTACCTCTTATTTTGGTTTTTCGAAAAATCATCAGTTTTTTATTTCCATGATATGGACTTTTCCATTACCTTATTGGGTGGTACCCGCTTACTATACGTAACTTTCAAAAACTTACCATTTACTAGTATTAATAAAACTTTCTCATATTCGTTATTAAATGATGCCCCTGTGCACCTATAATTTAGTTTTTCTGGTGGTTTATTTTTTTCCAAAACATGGACTATAGAAGTGGCGGGGTATAATTTCGTTAATTCTTTCCTCAATACCTAAAGTTTTTTAACAAAGCTTTCTCTATCTATTTTTTGTCATTTTAAAAGAGACAGGCTTGATGTATGTAATCACCAATTGATCAACGGTAGACGGTGTAAATAGTCTTTAAAAATGTAATAGTTAAACAGATAACTGCAACGACACACTAATACAGTCCACAAGCGAATCATGTATTGCTTTTTAGGCATTTGATTTTAAGTAAGACTGACGGAACAAAAATTAATTTGCCGACTACAAAAATCATCAGAAATATATTTGTATTGTCTGATGAAAGAAATTACACGTTATAGTTCCATGGACACAATCATAGTATCACATAGACACGTATATATACCTTCAAATTGCCGTTGTTTTTCAGTCAAGGTCGTTAAAAACTTCCATTTGTTGTTGTTTTTTTCTTCAAAATCACGACTGGTCATACAGACAAAAAATCTGAAATCGCTACTAGAATACAGTCAGTTTTAGACTGATCGTACAGTAATTTATTTTGGGTTCCTCAAGGAAAGCATATTTTTTTATTTGAAATACGAACATTCTACTTAAATACGGTAGGAATATTGAAACAGTATATATTTTACTGTAAACTGATGCAAATATTCGCAATAAAAGATTATCTGCTTTGTACTACGAGAGCAAAATTGTCAATCGATTTCACTTTTTTCTATGAAGTTGGTGTGATGCACGCGAATATTTTATATTCTACTGCATGTGTTTGTTACAGTTACTCATATTTATGATGTTATACATACATTTAAGATGTGCAAAGCACTTTATAGATATAGGAGTAAACAAATGATGAGAAAAAGCACCAAAACAAAACCGTTCTGTTAGCCAGTTTGAAATCCTCGCTTCGAAAATCGCGACTTCTCTACACTGTGAAATGTATTATTTATACAAAGTAAATATAGGTAGTAGCATTACCGTATATATATATTATAATTATTAACACATATGTCAAAGGTAATACACAAGTTCATGCTTCAACTATGTTTTGAGTGTACTCGATTCGGTTACAGTACGTCACGCCACCACGTGTAGAGTGTTGTGTTATGGAATGTAAATATATATGTCATCCGAGTACTAGATCATGAGAGTTCTAGATCAGAAAGTGAAATCGAAATCAACACTAAGATTTAATGAACGGTCTTCGGCCAACGGATGTAATTAGTAATCGGTCAATAACAGTTCATTATCCATCAAGGATAAAGAGAAAACATCAACATATTTTTAAAGGAATGTGGTAGGTCCAACCGCTGTTATTATGTGTAGCTATAGATCGGAAGAAGTAATGTGATCTGTGAAAAATACTTATACATTATTTTGAATAATAGTCCAATATCATAAAGTGAAATCGAAATCAACACTAAGATTTAATGAACGGTCTTCAGCCGACGGATGTAATTAGTAATCGGTCAATAACAGTTCATTATCCATCAAGGATAAAGAGAAAACATCAATATATTTTTTAAAGGAATATGGTAGGTCCAATCGCTGTTATAAGGTGTAGCTATAGATAGGAAGAAGTAAAACTGTAGAACAATACTTAAAGGGTGTCTCTATCTACTCCTAACACTTTACAAAAATACTTAAAATTAGCCTAACAAATAACCTATAGAAAGTAATAAAAAATCCTATTGTCTGTATTTCTTTTGTGTTCTTTTTTCGTTCATAACGGTAACATTATTGTTGAACTAGTACACAATTTTAGATAGTGGCCAGCTGAGGACTACTGCAGGGTGCGGGATTTTCTCGCTGCGTTGAAGACCCATTGGTGACCTTCAGCTGTTATCTGCTCTTTGGTCGGGTTGTTGTCTCTATGACATATTCCATTTTTTCTGTCTATTTTAGTTGAATTTTGAATTGAATGTTATTTGTAGTTTATATACATTTTCACATTCAGTATCTGACTGCATTATTGTTCTTTTCTGAATAGAATCCAGTTATAAGAAAAAAACAACGATATGTTAGTATACATGTACCGATAGAAACTAATTACATTTACAAAAGGGATAAACGTCCTAACTTTTACGATGATGTTGTGTAAAGAACCTGAGCTGTTAAATATGACCGTGTGAACATCATTTAAACAAACTTATTTTTTTGAAAGAATATCAATTAAATACGGTAGCTATACCTTTGGATGTTGTTTTTATGCCCAAACTGATGAGTTACCCATTTCCAACTAATTCTATCGTTTGTTCGTTGGTTTTGTTGTTAAAAACGACATCGTTTTCCACCTAAGGAGAGAGTAAATCGCTCATAGACATCCTTCTTCTCGCCACATTCATTACGTTCCTCTTCAAAGTTAGTTGCCTGTATTTCGGTGTTTGAAATAAGCTAATTTGCAGATTATAATTTTTTTCAAATAAAGGTCAATTTTATACATTGACGTACTTTTAATTTAAGCTTAATAAAGATAATACGTTTCCAAATATATTCTATATTCTAAACTACTGAAGACAATAATAAAACAATAACACAAACGGTACAAATTTTGATGCACCAGATGAGTTTTTTGGCAATCAATCGTGATGATGATAGATTATTCAAATTATGAGATATATATGGTGAGCGAATCAAACCAAAGAGGACCTTAGGTAAGGTCAAACCAAGACAAGTAATCCGAGTTTGCATGAGGGAGTTATATTTCTGGAATTAAAATAATGTTAAAACATTTGATGATAGCAAATCCAAACAAATAATATTCGTATTTGCCCTAACCCAACCCCTGCATGGATACACAGATAAGGTTTGAAAGTCTGGCTATTTTGATTTTGTCAGTTTAAATGGACTTCAACCTCATGAATTTGCCTCGGAATTCGATAGTATTGTTGTAGATTTTTAGTATACATGTACCGGTAGAAACCTGATAACAAACGGTGATGTAGTCAAATGATCCCTCGCTTTGGAATACAACCAATATAGACTTCCTTTGGATACATTTGATTCTAAAAGAATATCGATTTATCGTGGAAGGATGTTGTTTTTATCGATATTACATTGTGATACATTGATTATTCATCTTAATTAGTTTCAACATAGCTAGATATGTTGGATGTTTACTGATTGATATTTGAATATGGCAAACATATATTTTGTTGTTATTTACTTTTGTGTATTTTCTTACTAGCTTTCAGTAATTGCGAGCAATTGGATCGGTTCTATTTGACATTTTACGTTTACTGTGTCTTGTGCATGTTACTTCGTACATTTTGTAACAACAAGCCGGTAGCACATACACAGGAAGACTATATAATCTCAATTTTAATATACGATAAATTTTAGCATGTTATTTCAATCAATGATTTTCGCACTATTAGTGAATTGCCTTTACAAGGAATTCCACCTTAATTGTTGTAAATATGAAATGAAACTGTTTAACTTTTACGGTTGACTTACGATATAATTAACTGTTACTGAACATTTGTGTTCCATTTGTCGTTGTTACATTAATGCATTTCTTTTCTCGTTTATGTCTATCAATGAGTGTGGCGTAATACCGGAAATCCGGAAATCAATTTGCCATTAAGAATTATACCATAAGCTGACATCTTTGATGTATCTTTTCACTGAAATTCCACTTTAAAAAATTATAATACTAGTAGAAAGTGCAACTTAATATACGCAAAAGCATCTTGGTCGCCATTGGGTTTTTTTCAAAGAAAGGACTATTTTACACATTTTCAAATATATGCATCATTCTAAACTATATGAAAGACAGATACAAAACAATAATAAAAATATGGTAAGCGATTCAAACAAAAAAAAAGAGACAAAAAACCAAGCCAAATCCAGATACGGAAACAGAGCTTTGAGTGAGGGAGATATATATTCCTTGATTTAAAATAATGTCAAAACATTTACGACAGCAAATTCTGATCAAACTATATTCGTATTTACATGACAGGACTGACTTCTGGGCTGGTGATTCCCTTGGTAAACAACAGTCCACCAGCAGAGGTATCAAACAAGTGATATTAACCAGATTAACGATACCAATGTTTATACACCATCTGCGCATTTCAACAATTTATGGTTGTTCAGTAATGTTTCCGAATGAGGCCAAAATATTTGAGTATCCAAAATATGAATATCATAATTATTTAGAAAGGACAGTCTAAAGCACGAAATAACTACGGCTTTTCTAGATCCGTTCTTCCAACATATATAGTTATGTTTAAAGTTTTAATAATACAAAAAAAACTTTTCACGATGAAGAACCGTTAAAGATAACATGCAAAGATCTAACAACTTTGAATCGGTAACCTTTAAGAATTATTTTATTCAAATGATCGAATCAGATCAGTCTTAATGGGTCGTATTTCAAATTTAATAAACATTGAAGTACGGTATTTTTGTTATATCCTTTTGCATTCTCAACTTATAAAGACCGATCCAGAATACAATTAATTAAATTGTGTTACAAATTTTTTTAAGAATACTCTTTACACTTACTTTTTGTTTGCTTCACATGTTTCTTGTCATTCGTCTCAGCTCGGACAATCCGTACCCTCATCTTCCGAGGATTGCCGAATGGTTTCTTATTTATACAAAATCAAACATTTGATTGAAAATGAAGAAACATAAAAAGAAAAAAAAAGAACACAATGATTTGAATTGTTTCAAATTATTTCCTTTTTTCGAAAAAAATATAATGTAGTTGTTGGCAAATGAAGAGAAATGAGAATGCAGATAAACAGACTCGGCAAAATATTATATAATAAAACAGAATAGCGTATTTAACGCATCACGAACCCCTCAAACCTATTCCCCTCCGGTTTATGATTGGGTTCATGTTGCTATTTTTGTTGTTTCTTATAAAGAATTCGTATACTGTTGATTGTCTTTTAGTCCTTTTATGTTGTCAGTTTTTTTCCGACATGATATGTGGTTGAATCCGGCTAAATAAAGACAACAGTAGTATACCGCTGTTCAAACTCACAAATTCATGGACAAAAAACAACAAGAGGCTCTCAAAAGCCTGAATCGCTCACCTGGTAAACAATGCCTTCGGCCATGTTTTTTGACGAAATAGAAAATAAAACACAAACTTTATTTTATACACCCTACTGATCCTTCAAATGAAGTTTGATTGAATTTGGTTGAGTAGTTTTAGAGGAGAAGATTTTTTAAAGTTAGCAAATATGATGAACAAATGTGAAAAATTGTCATTAAAGGACAATAACCCCTTAAGGGGTCAATTGACAATTTTGGTCATATAAACTTATTTGTAGATCTTACTTTGCTGATCATTTTTGCTGTTTACAGTTTATCTTTATCTATAATAATATTCAAGATAATGACCAAAAACTGCAAAATTTCCTTAAAATTACCAATTAAGTGGCAGCATCCCAACAATGGGTTGTTTGATTCATCTGAAAATTTCAGGTCTGATAGATCTTGACCTAATGAACATTTTTACTCCAGTCAGATTTGCTCTAAATGCTTCCGTTTTTGAGATATAAGCCAAAAACTGCATTTGACCCCTATGTTCTATTTTAAGTAACGGCGGCCATGTTTTTTGATGGATCAAAAATCGAAGCACACACTTTGTGCAGGATAATCTAAGGAACAATCCTTTTAAGTTTCATCCAAATCCATTCAGTAGTTTCAGAGGAGAAAATGTTTGAAAAATTGTTAACGACGACGACGACGACGACGACGGACGCCAAGTGATGAGACAAGCTCACATGGCCTTTTAGGCCAGGTGAGCTTAAAACGGGGTAACAAACTAAAACTGAGGGAAACGCATAAATATAAGAGGAGAACAACGACACAACACTACAATGTAGCTAAGTTATTTAAATAAATTATGTATTTTCATGTGCGTTTTCTTCTCTATTTATCTGACAGTATAAAATTACTTGTCTGTTATAAATGTAAACATTATGACTCTTTTTTTTAAATTTCTAAACGTATATGTGGCAAAATCCAAAAAGGACTTTTAATTAGATTGCATCCCATGTAGTTTAAACAATATCACAGGGATTGCATTTCCTATCTTGATTTTCTTGATGGAATATGATAACAAGGAAGTTATTAAACCAATGAATATTAATGTGAAAATTGAAGCCTTACATATGCTTACATTGTTATAGTTTCCTATTCAAACGTCGAAGTTTTTGTGTTTTTAAGACAAAAATAATTTGAAACGATTGAAAAAGCCTTTCCCCCACAATAATGTGCTTACTGGATACAATGGAAGGAGAGATTTAAGTGTAAAAACAGCACGATGTTTACGTGTCATTTCCAATGAAATGCATCGCTCAAAGTTAAAATATCTGGCAGAAAAAGAACAAATGATTCGATTAAATCATCCATTTAGTTCGAAACATGCAGTTTTCAATAATAATATTTATTTCCATGTTCAGTCAAATATAAATATTGTTAGAATTGTGTGTGGTCGGAATAGAACGATTCAACTCTATAAGTTTCGGGGGTAGTCATCTATAAAAAATTCGAATGAACAGATTTTAAATAAAGCACTCAATTGTTGACCTTGCAACTGAAAATTGACACGAACAAGCTAGGTAGCTAACATATCTGCAATTGGAATTACTGCTTGAATATATAAGTTACACTTTTTTTTTTATAAAAATTGAAGATAACATGAGAATAGAGGCTAACGTTCTAGCTTAGAAAGTTATGAGGATAAAAATATTGTACAAAGGACCAGTCATTATAAATATAAACGTAGATCAGTCGTTACTGAATATCAATGAACAGAGATCTGCATAACGATGGTAAATAAAAGCAGAATACCGCATGTTCGAAAGTTATAAATCGATTAAGAGAAAACAAATCCGGGTTACAAATTAAAACCGACGGAAACACATCAACTATAAGACAATGCAACACAAACAGAAACGATCTATAAGATAACAACGGTCATTTTCCTGACTTGGTGGAGGTCATTTTAAGAAAAAAATGGTTGGTTGAACCTGGTTTTCTGTCAATCCAAACATTGTGTTGTTATGGCAATGTTACAATACAAATAAATGGAAGAACATACAAGACAGCTTAATCATTTGTGTTGATTTTGAAAGAAGAAGGATATATAATAAATGTGTTATAAGTATGGAGCTATTGAATGTGTTCAAAGTATTAAACTTTCAAAGAACTTCTTGTGTTAAAAAAGGAATTTTTACCACGAGAACCTGCATCACGACAGGATTTTCCGGGTATGCTAATTAACGAGAAAAGTAATCACATTGATTCGTAATTGTTTGGCTTTATAGATATTTTGATATGAACGTCACTGATGAGTTTCATGTAGACGAAACTAGCGTCTGGCGTACCAAATTACAATCCTGGTACCTTTGATAACTATTTACGCCACTGGGTCGATGCCACTGCGCGGTGGACGTTTTGTCTTCGAGGTTATCACCAGCCCAGTAGTCAACACTTCGGTGTTGACATGAATATCAATAATGTGGTCATTTTTATAAATTTCATGTTTACAAAACTTTGATCTTTTCGAAAAACTAAGGATTTTCTTATCCCAGGCATATATAGATTACCTTAGCCGTATTTGACAGAACTTTTTGGAATTTTTGTTCTCCAACTTTGTACTTGTATTGATTCATAAATATTTTGATATGAGCGTCACGGCTAGGTCTTATGTAGACGAAACGCGTATATGGCATACTAAATTATAAACCTGGTACCTTTGATAACTATTCGTAACCCGAAAATTAACCACATAAATTTTGTGAAAATGTCTCAGATCCGAAACAAGCTACAATACATGTCCAAGTTTACGATGTGGACTGAGCTACAGAAGAAAAACGTTGCCATTACCGCCTACGCTGAAATAATATCAGATCATTACATGGTATTTGTCATATCGCATGTATTATCAGCCCTAGGTTCAATATCAATCCAAGAGCCGCATGGCTCGAGGGCTGATAATGAATGAAAGCTGATAATACATGAGATATGAAAAATGACATGTTATGATCTTTTTATCATATGCTTCAACAATGGAGAAAAAAAATCATATATTGATTTTTTTAACGTGGCTCCAATAAAGAAGTTCAAATATTGGAAAGTTTTCAAAAACTAAAAATAAATTAACAGATAGTTAGTTTGTACGAAAGGTACGATAACATCCGTAATTAAAAAGAATTGACGTCACAAAATATAATATCAATTGAAAGGTTTACAAATATCAACACCTACGCGAACGATTGCATACTTCACAAGGACACCGGATGTCGAAAACATGAATTAACTTTGCTTTACTTCTTGAAATATAGCCGTAAAGAAAATATGTTTCCGGAAAATCTTGTTTTTATATCAGCTTGTCACATGCAATGTCATGTGTGCTTTGGATTAGAGGCATCATCAGTTTTACAAATTTAATAAATTCATTCTGAAATAACAAATCAAGGTTAAAATGAAACATGCGGGACTTGCATGAATTGAGTAAAATTAGTAAAAGTAAACTAGATTTAGGATATTCAAGAGAGACGAAAGATACCAGACGTTCATTCAAACTCATAAGTCAAAAATAAATTGACAACGCCAAAATAAAAAAGGTAAAACATCAATAAAAGAGACAACAGTATACACAACAGAACATAAAAACTTCACGAACCTAACAAAACGCTGGGGTGATCTAAGGTGCAACATAAGCCAAGAAACTTTGATGATAAATTATCCGTATTCATATGAACTTCAGTTTAACCCCTTACCTAGAGATGGATAACGCACACAGTGTGCGTGTTCGGTAATTTATTGGAAAAGCATGTTAACATTGGAAGTGAAACAAAGGTTAATAATTTGATTGACTATTTCGGTCCACAAACAGATTATTCTTATACAGTTATACAGGTTACACAGGTTAAAAGATGATTAAAATATAATTTTAATCTATACTATGAAATGAAACAGACCTAGAAAAATCCAATTGTACAAGTTCGCTTTGTATTTATATCTATATTTAAATGTTTATATCGCTTATATGACCATATGAGGTATTCGGAGGTCGACTCGATAGTTATTGAGATGGCGTTTAGACTAAAATACACACAAAACGATTTTACATATTATCGAGCCTATGCCCTGGTAATTTTTTATTTTAGATTTTTTATAATTTGGATAATTGTTTACATGGTTATCAATTAAATGTGAGAATTTTGATCAAATCGATGAACACAAATTTGACACCTAGTGCCCCTTATAAAATGTAATTGCTGAAAAAAACTTGTTTATTGTTTCAATATATCCACAAGCAAATCAGTATTGAAGTAAGGTCACTCAGATCATAACACGTCTGCGATCTAACAAAAAATATGTAATGTGATCTGTGAAAAATACTTATAAATTTCAGATAGTGAAATCGAAATCAACATTAAGATTCAATGAACGGTCTTCGGCCAACGGATGTAATTAGTAATCGGTCAATAACAGTTCATTATCCATCGAGGATAAAGAGAAAGCATCAATATATTTTTGAAGGAATGTAGTTGGTCTAACCGCTGTTATTAGGTGTAGCTATAGCTAGGAAGAAGTAAAACTGTAGAACAATACTTAAAAGGTGTCTGTATCTACTCCTAACACTTAAAAAAATACTTAAAATTAGCCTACCTAATATCCTATAGAAAGTAATAAAAAATCTGTTTTCGTTCGTAACGGTAACATTATTGTTGAACTAGTACACAATTGTAAATAGGGGCCAGCTGAGGACTACTTCCGAGTGCGGGATTTTCTCGCTGCGTTGAAGACCCATTGGTGACCTTCGTCTGTTGTCTGCTCTTTGGTCGAGTTGTCGTCTCTATGACATATTCCATTTTTTCTGTCTATTTTAGTTGGATTTTGAATTGAAGGTTATTTATAGTTTATATACATTTTCACATTTAGTATCTGACAACATTATTGTTCTTTTCTGAATAGAATCCAGTTATTAGAAAAAAGCAACGATATACATGTACCGATAGAAACTAATTACATTTACAAAAGGGATAAACGTCCTAACGTTTACGATGATGTTGTAAAAAGAACCTTTGCGGTTAAATATGACCGTGTGAACTTCATTTAAACAAACTTATTTTTTTGAACGAATATCAATTAAATACGGTAGCTAGACCTTTGGATGTTGTTTTTATGCCCAAACTGATGAGTCAAGCAATTTCCAACTAATTCTATCGTTTGTTCGTTGGTTTTGTTGTTAAATACGACATCGTTTTCCACCTAAGGAGAGAGTAAATCGCTCATAGACATCTTTAACCTCGCCACATTCATTACGTTCCTCATCCAAGTTAGTTGCCTGTATTTCGGTGTTTGAAATAAGCTAATTTGCAGATTATTATTTTTTTTTCAAATAAAGGTCAATTTTTATACATTGACGTACTTTTAGTTT
The DNA here is from genome assembly GCA_019925275.1 of Mytilus edulis. NCBI lineage: Eukaryota > Metazoa > Mollusca > Bivalvia > Mytilida > Mytilidae > Mytilus > Mytilus edulis. Next base: position 50,252,842 of record CM034356.1, on the reverse strand, counting down.
AATCTTAATAAAGATAAAACGTTTCCAAATATATTCTATATTCTAAACTACTGAAGGCAATAATAAAACAATAACACAAACGGTACAAATTTTAATGCACTAGACGAGTTTTTCGGCAACCAATCGTGATGATACTAGAGTATCCAAATTATGAGACAGATATGGTGAGCGAATCAAACCAAAGAGGATCTTAAGTAAAGTCAAAGAAAGGCAAGTAATCCGAATTTGCATGAGAGAGTAATATTTCTGGAATTAAAATAATGTTAAAACATTTGATGGTAGCAAATCCAAACAAATAATATTCGGATTTTCCCTAACCCAACCCCTGCATGGATACACAGATAAGGTTGAAAGTCTGGCTATTTTGATTTTTTCAGTTTAAATGGACTTCAACCTCATGAATTTGTCTCGTATTTCGATAGTATTGTTGTAGATTTTTAGTATAGTAGAAACCTGATAACAAACGGTGGTGTAGTCAAATGATCCCGTGCTTTGGAATACGACCAATATAGACTTCCTTTGGATAAATTTGATTCTAAAAGAATATCAGTTTATCGTGTTAGGATGTTGTTTTTTTCGGTATTACATTGTGATAGATTGATTATTCATGTTAATTAGTTTCAACATAGCTAGATATATTGGATTTTTACTGATTGATATTTGAATATGGCAAACATATATTTTGTCGTTATTTACTTTTGTGTATTTTTTCTCTAGCTTTCAGTAATTCCGAGCAATTGGATCGGTTCTATTTGACATTTTACGTTTATTGTATCTTGTGCATGTTGCTTCGTACATTTTGTAGCAACAAGCCGGTAGCACATACACAGGAAGACTATATAATCTCAATTTTAATATACGATAAATTTTAGCATGTAATTTCAATCAATGATTTTCGCACTATTAGTGAATTGCTTTTACAATGAATTCCAACTTAATTGTAAATATGAAATGATTCTGTCTTACTTTTACGGTTGACTTACGATTTAATTGACTGTTACTGAACATTTGTGTTCCATTTGTCGTTGTCACATTAATGCATTTCTTTTCTCGTTTATGTCTAACAATGAGTGTGGCGTAATACCGAAAATCCGGAAATCAATTTGCCATTAAAAATTATACCATAAGCTGACATCTATGATGTATCTTTTCACTGAAATTTCACTTTAAAAAATTATAATACTAGTAGAAAGTGCAACTTAATATACGCAAAAGCATCTTGGTCGCAATTGGTTTTTTTTTCAAAGAAAGGACTATTTTAAACATTTTCAAATATATGCATCATTCTAAACTATATGAAAGACAGATACAAAACACAAATTAACTTTCCTCACAAAATGTTGAAATACTTTTAACCGTACCAGATGTGAGTTTCGAAAATAAATGTCCTGTGTGATGCTGAAGGCCTAAGTATTTATGTATTAAAAATATAATAAAAATATGGTAAGCGATTCAAACAAAAAAAAAAGAGAGACCAAAAACCAAGCCAAATCCAGATACGGAAACAGAGCTTTCAGTGAGGGAGATATATATTCCTTGAATTAAAATAATGTCAAAACATTTACGACAGCAAATTCTGATCAAACTATATTCGTATTTCCATAACAGGACTGGCTTCTGGGCTTGTGATTTCCTTGGTAAACAACAGTCCACCAGCAGAGGTATCAAACAAGTGATATTAACCAGATTAACGATACCAATGTTTATACACCATCTGCGCATTTCGACAATTTATGGTTGTTCAGTAATGTTTCCGAATGAGGCCAAAATATTTGAGTATCCAAAATATGAATATCATAATTATTTAGAAAGGACAGTCTAAAGCACGAAATAACTACGGCTTTTCTAGTTCCGTTCTTCCAACATATATAGTTATGTTTAAAGTTTTAATAATAAAAAAAAACTTTTCACGATGAAGAACCGTTAAAGATAACATGCAAAGATCTAACAACTTTGAATCGGTAACCTTTAAGAATTATTTTATTCAAATGATCGAATCAGATCAGTCTTAATGGGTCGTATTTCAAATTTAATAAACATAGAAGTACGGTATTTTTGTTATATCTTTTTGCATTCTCAACTTATAAAGACCGATCCAGAATACAATTAATTAAATTGTGTTACAAATTTTTATAAGAATACTCTTTACACTTTTTTTTTGTTTGCTTCACATGTTTCATGTCATTCGTCTCAACTCGGCCGATTCCGTACCCTCATCTTCCGAGGATTGCCGAATGGTTTCTTATTTATACAAAATCAAACATTTGATTGAAAATGAAGAAACATAAAAAGAAAAAAAAGAACACAATGATTTGAATTGTTTCAAATTATTTCCTTTTTTCGACAAAAATATAATATAGTTGTTGGCAAATGAATAGAAATGAGAATGCAGATAAACAGACTCGGCAAAATATTATATAATAAAACAGAAAAGCGTATTTAACGCATCACAAACCCCTCAAACCTATTCCCCTCCGGTTTATGATTGGGTTCATGTTGCTATTTTTGTTTGTTTCCTATAAAGAATTCGTATACTGTTGATTGTCTTTTAGTCCTTTTATGTTGTCAGTTTTTTTCCGACATGATATGTGGTTGAATCCGGCTAAATAAAGGCAACAGTAGTATACCGCTGTTCAAACTCACAAATCCATGGACAAAAAACAAAAACGGGGTAACAAACTAAAACTGAGGGAAACGCATAAACATAAGAGGAGAACAACGACACAACACTACAATGTAGCTAAGTTATTTAAATAAATTATGTATTTTCATGTACGTTTTCTTCTCTATTTATCTGACAGTATAAAATTACTTGTCTGTTATAAATGTAAACATTATGACTCTTTTTTTTAATTTCTAAACGTATATGTGGCAAAATTCAAAAAGGACTTTTAATTAGATTGCATCCCATGTAGTTTAAACAATATCACAGGGATTGCATTTCCTATCTTGATTTTCTTGATGGACTATGATAACAAGGAAGTTATGAAACCAATGAATATTAATGTGAAAATTGAAGCCTTACATATGCTTACATTGTTATAGTTTCCTATATACAACGTCGAAGTTTTTGTGTTTTTAAGACAAAAATAATTTGAAACGATTGAAAAAGCCTTTCCCCCACAATAATGTGCTTACTGGATACAATGGAAGGAGAGATTTAAATGTAAAAACAGCACGATGTTTACGTGTCATTTCCAATGAAATGCATCGCTCAAAGTTAAAATATCTGGCAGAAAAAGAACAAATGATTCGATTAAATCACCCATTCAGTTCGAAACATGCAGTTTTCAATAATAATATTTATTTCCATGTTCAGCCAAATATAAATATTGTTAGAATTGTGTGTGGTCGGAATAGAACGATTCAACTCTATAAGTTTCGGGGGTAGTCATCTATAAAACATTCGAATGAACAGATTTTAAATAAAGCACTCAATTGTTGACCCTGCAACTGAAAATTGACACGAACAAGGTAGCTAACATATCTTCAATTGGAATTACTGCTTGAATATATAAGTTACACTTTTTTTTTTTTTATAAAAATTGAAGATAACATGAGAATAGAGGCTAACGTTCTAGCTTAGAACGTTATGAGGATAAAAATATTGTACAAAGGACCAGTCATTATAAATATAAACGTAGATCAGTAGTTACTGAATATCAATGAACAGAGATCTGCATAACGATGGTAAATAAAAGCAGAATACCGCATGTTCGAAAGTTATAAATCGATTAAGAGAAAACAAATCCGGGTTACAAATTAAAACCGACGGAAACACATCAACTATAAGACAATGCAACACAAACACAAACGATCTATAAGATAACAACGGTCATTTTCTTGACTATGTGGAGGTCATTTTAAGAAAAAAATGGTTGGTTGAACCTGGTTTTCTGTCAAGCCAAACATTGTGTTGTTATGGCAATGTTACAATACAAATAAATGGAAGAACATACAAGACAGCTTAATCATTTGTGTTGATTTTGAAAGAAGAAGGATATATAATAAATGTGTTATAAGTATGGAGCTATTGAATGAGTTCAGTGTTAAAAAAGGAATTTTTACCACGAGAACCTGCATCACGACAGGATTTTCGGGGTATGCTAATTAACGAAAAAAGTAATCACATTGATTCGTAATTGTTTGGCTTTATAGATATTTTGACATGAGCGTCACTGATGAGTTTCATTTAGACGAAACTAGCGTCTGGCGTACCAAATTACAATCCTGGTACCTTTGATAACTATTTACGCCACTGGGTCGATGCCACTGCGCGGTGGACGTTTTGTCCACGAGGTTATCACCAGCCCAGTAGTCAACACTTCGGTGTTGACATGAATATCAATAATGTGGTCATTTTTATAAATTTCCTGTTTACAAAACTTTGATCTTTTCGAAAAACTAAGGATTTTCTTATCCCAGGCATATATAGATTACCTTAGCCGTATTTGACAGAACTTTTTGGAATTTTTGTTCTCCAACTTTGTACTTGTATTGATTCATAAATATTTTGATATGAGCGTCACCGATAGGTCTTATGTAGACGAAACGCGTATATGGCATACTAAATTATAAACCTGGTACCTTTGATAATTATTCGTAACCCGAAAATTAACCACATAAATTTTGTGAAAATGTCTCAGATCCGAAACAAGCTATAATACATGTCCAAGTTTACGATGTGGACTGAGCTACAGAAGAAAAACGTTGCCATTACCGCCTACTCTGAAATAATATCAGATCATTACATGGTATTTGTCATATCGCATGTATTATCAGCCCTAGGTTCAATATCAATCCAAGAGCCGCATGGCTCTAGGGCTGATAATGAATGAAGGCTGATAATACATGAGATATGAAAAATGACATGTTATGATCTTTTTATCATATGCTTCAACAATGGAGAAAAAAAATCATATATTGATCCTTTAACGTGGCTCCAATAAAGAAGTCCAAATATTGGAAAGTTTTCAGAAACTAAAAATAAATTAACAGATAGTTAGTTTGTACGAAAGGTACGATAACATCCGTAATGAAAAAGAATTGACGTCACAAAATATAATATCAATTGAAAGGTATACAAATATCAACACCTACGCGAACGATTGCATACTTCACAAGGACACCGGATGTGGAAAACATGAATTAACTTTGCTTTACTGTTTGAAATATAGCCGTAAAGAAAATATTTTTCCGGAAAATCTTGTTTTTATATCAGCTTGTCACATGCAATGTCATGTGTGCTTTGGATTAGAGGCATCATCAGTTTTACTAATTTAATAAATTCATTCTGAAATAACAAATCAAGGTTAAAATGAAACATGCGGACTTGCATGAATTGAGTAAAATTAGTAAAAGTAAACTAGATTTAGGATATTCAAGAGAGACGAAAGATACCAGACGTTCATTCAAACTCATAAGTCAAAAATAAATTGACAACGCCAAAATAAAAAAGGTAGAACATCAATAAGAAAGTCCACAGTATACACACCAGAACATAAAAACTTCACGAACCTAACAAAACGCTGGGGTGATCTAAGGTGCAACATAAGCCAAGAAACTTTGATGATAAATTATCCGTATTCATATGAACTTCAGTTTAACACCTTACCTAGAGATGGATAACGCACACAGTGTGCGTGTTCGGTAATTTATTGGAAAAGCATGTTAACATTGGAAGTGAAACAAAGGTTAATAATTTGATTGACTATTTCGGTCCACAAACAGATTATTCTTATACAGTTATACATGTTATACAGGTTAAAAGATGATTAACATATAATTTTAATCTATACTATGAAATGAAACAGACTTAGCAAAATCCAATTGTACAAGTTCACTTTGTATTTATATCTATATTTAAATGTTTATATCGCTTATATGACCGTATGAGGTATTCGGAGGTCGACTCGATAGTTATTGAGATGGCGTTTAGACTAAAATACACACAAAACGATTTTACATATTATCGAGCCTATGCCCTGGTAATTTTTTATTTTAGATTTTTTATAATTTGGATAATTGTTTACATGGTTATCAATTAAATGTGAGAATTTTGATCAAATCGATGAACACAAATTTGACACCTGGTGCCCCTTATAAAATGTAATTGCTGAAAAAAAAACTTGTTTATTGTTTCAATATATCCACAAGCAAATCAGTATTGAAGTAAGGTCACTCAGATCATAACACGTCTGCGATCTAACAAAAAATATGTAATGTGATCTGTGAAAAATACTTATAAATTGATTTTAATAATAGTCCAATATCAGATAGTGAAATCGAAATCAACATTAAGATTCAATGAACGGTCTTCGGCCAACGGATGTAATTAGTAATCGGTCAATAACAGTTCATTATCCATCGAGGATAAAGAGAAAGCATCAATATATTTTTGAAGGAATGTAGTAGGTCCAACCGCTGTTATTAGGTGTAGCTATAGCTTGGAAGAAGTAAAACTGTAGAACAATACTTAAAAGGTGTCTGTTTCTACTCCTAACACTTAAAAAAAAATACTTAAAATAAGCCTACCTAATATCCTATAGAAAGTAATAAAAAATCTTTTTTCGTTCGTAACGGTAACATTATTGTTGAACTAGTACACAATTGTAAATAGGGGCCAGCTGAGGACTACTTCCGAGTGCGGGATTTTCACGCTGCGTTGAAGACCCATTGGTGACCTTCGTCTGTTGTCTGCTCTTTGGTCGAGTTGTTGTCTCTATGACATATTCCATTTTTCTGTCTATTTTAGTTGAATTTTGAATTGAAGGTTATTTATAGTTTATATACATTTTCACATTCAGTATCTGACAGCATTATTGTTCTTTTCTGAATAGAATCCAGTTATTAGAAAAAAGCAACGATATACATGTACCGATAGAAACTAATTACATTTACAAAAGGTGTTGTAAAAAGAACCTTTGCGGTTAAATATGACCGTGTGAACTTCATTTAAACAAACTTATTTTTTTGAACGAATATCAATTAAATACGGTAGCTAGACCTTTGGATGTTGTTTTTATGCCCAAACTGATGAGTCAAGCAATTTCCAACTAATTCTATCGTTTGTTCGTTGGTTTTGTTGTTAAATACGACATCGTTTTCCACCTAAGGAGAGAGTAAATCGCTCATAGACAGCTTAACCTCGCCACATTCATTACGTTCCTCATCCAAGTTAGTTGCCTGTATTTCGGTGTTTGAAATAAGCTTATTTGCAGATTATTATTTTTTTTCAAATAAAGGTCAATTTTATACATTGACGTACTTTTAGTTTAATCTTAATAAAGATAAAACGTTTCCAAATATATTCTATATTCTAAACTACTGAAGACAATAATAAAACAATAACACAAACGGTACAAATTTTAATGCACTAGACGAGTTTTTCGGCAATCAATCGTGATGATACTAGAGTATCCAAATTATGAGACAGATATGGTGAGCGAATCAAACCAAAGAGGATCTTAAGTAAAGTCAAAGAAAGGCAAGTAATCCGAATTTGCATGAGAGAGTAATATTTCTGGAAATAAAATAATGTTAAAACATTTGATGGTAGCAAATCCAAACAAATAATATTCGGATTTTCCCGAACCCAACCCCTGCATGAATACACAGATAAGGTTGAAAGTCTGGCTATTTTGATTTTTCCAGTTTAAATGAACTTCAACCTCATGAATTTGTCTCGTATTTCGATAGTATTGTTGTAGATTTTTAGTATAGTAGAACCTGATAACAAACGGTGATGTAGTCAAATGATCCCTCGCTTTGGAATACAACCAATATAGACTTCCTTTGGATACATTTGATTCTAAAAGGATATCGATTTATCGTGTTAGGATGTTGTTGTAATCGGTATTACATTGTGATACATTGATTATTCATCTTAATTAGTTTCAACATAGCTAGATATATTGGATGTTTACTGATTGATATTTGAATATGGCAAACATATATTTTGTTGTTATTTACTTTTGTGTATTTTTTCTCTAGCTTTCAATAATTCCGAGCAATTGGATCGGTTCTATTTGACATTTTACGTTTACTGTATCTTGTGCATGTTGCTTCGTACATTTTGTAGCAACAAGCCGGTAGCACATACACAGGAAGACTATATAATCTCAATTTTAATATACGATAAATTTTAGCATGTAATTTCAATCAATGATTTTCGCACTATTAGTGAATTGCTTTTACAAGGAATTCCAACTTAATTGTAAATATGAAATGATTCTGTTTAACTTTTACGGTTGACTTACGATATAATTAACTGTTACTGAATATTTGTGTTCCATTTGTCGTTGTCACATTAATGGCTTTCTTTTTCTCGTTTATGTCTATCAATGAGTGTGGCGTAATACCGGAAATCCGGAAATCAATTTGCCATTATCAATTATACCATAAGCTGACATCTTTGATGTATCTTTTCACTGAAATTCCACTTTAAAAAAATTATAATACTAGTAGAAAGTTCAATTGTTCGCAATTGTTTTTTTTTCAAAGAAAGGACTATTTTACACATTTTCAAATATATGCATCATTCTAAACTATATGAAAACAGACACAAAACACAAATAACTTCCTTCACAAAGTGTTGCAATACTTTTAACCGTACCAGACATGACTTTCGACAATAAATGTCCTGTGTGATGCTGAAGGCCAAAGTATTTAAGTATCAAAAATAAAATAAAAATATGGTAAGCGATTCAAACAAAAAAGAAAGGGACCAAAAACCAAGCCAAATCCAGATACGGAAACAGAGCTTTGAGTGAGGAAGATATATATTATTCCTTGATTTAAAATAATGTCAAAACATTTATGACAGCAAATTCTGATCAAACTATATTCGTATTTCCATGACAGGACTGGCTTCTGGGCTGGTGATGCCCTTTGTAAACAACAGTCCACCAGCAGAGGTATCGAACAAGTGATATTACCCAGATTAACAATACCAATGTTGATACACCATCTGCGCATTACGACAATTAATGGTTGTTCAGTAATGTTTGCGAATGAGGCCAAAACATTTGAGTATTGAAAATATAAATATTATAATTATTTAGAAAGGACAGTCTAAAAAGCACGAAATAACTACGGTTTTTCTAGTTCCGTTCTTCCAACATGTATAGTTATGTTTAAAGTTTTAATAATAACAAAAAAACATTTCACGATGAAGAACCCTTAAAGATAACATGCAAAGATCTAACAACTTTGAATTGGTAACCTTTAAGAATTATTTTATTCAAATGATAGAATCAGATCAGTCTTAATGGGTAGTAAATTTAATAAACATTGAAGTACGGTATTTTTGTTATATCTTTTTGCATTCTCAACTTATAAAGACCGATCCAGAATTCAATTAATTAAATAATGTTACAAATTTTTATAAGAATACTCTTCACACTTACTTTTTGTTTGCTTCACAGGTTTCTTGTCATTCGTCTCAACTCGGCCGATTCCGTACCCTCATCTTCCGAGGATTGCGGAGTGGTTTCTTGTTTATATAAAATCAGACATTTGATTGAAAATGAAGAAACATAAAAAGAAAAAAGAAAACACAATGATTTGAAATGTTTCAAATTATTTCCTTTTTTTCGAATAACAATATAATGTAGTTGTTGACAAATGAAGAGAAATGAGAATGCAGATAAACAGACTCGGCAAAATATTATTTACTAAAACAGAATAACGTATTAAACGCATCACGAACCCATCAAACCTATTGCCCTCCGGTTTATGGTCGGGTTCATGTTGCTATTTTTTGTTTTTTTTTCCTATAAAGAATTCGTATACTGTTGATGGTCTTTTATGTGGTTGAATCCGGCTAAGTTATTTAACTAAATCATGTATTTTCATGTACGTTTTCTTCTCTATTTATCTGACAGTATAAAATTACTTGTCTGTTATAAATGTAAACATTATGACTCTTTTTTTAATTTCTAACCGTATATGTGGCAACATTCAAAAAGGAGTTTTAATTAGATTGCATTCCATGCAGTTTTCCTATCTTGATTTTCTTGATGGAATATAATTTGCTGCTAACAAGGAAGTTATTAAACCAATGAATATTAATGTGAAAATTGAAGCCTTACATATGCTTACATTGTTATAGTTTCCTATTCAAGCGTCGCAGTTTTTGTGTTTTTAAAACAAAAATAATTTGAAACGATTGAAAAAGCCTTTCCCCCACAATAATGTACTTACTACATACAATTGAAGGAGAGATTTAAATGTAAAAACAGCACGATGTTTACGTGTCATATCCAATGAAATGCAACACTCAAAGTTAAAATATCTGGCAGAAAAAGAACCAATGATTTGATTAAATCATCCTTTCAATAACAATATTTATTTCCATGTTCAGCCACATATAAATATTGTTAGAATTGTGTGTGGTCGGAATAGAATGATTCAACTCTATAAGTTTCGGGGGTAGTCAACATATCTTCAATTGGAATTACTGCTTGAAAAAAATATATATAAATTACACTTTTTTTTTATAAAAAGTGAAGATAACATGACAAAATTTTTATCCTCATAACGTTCTAAGCGTTCTAGCTTAGAACGTTATGAGGATAAAAATATTGTTCAAAGAACTAGTCATTATAAATAGAAACGTAGATCAGAAGTTACTGTATATCAATGAACAGAGAGCTGCATCATGATGGTAAATAAAAGCAACAGTAGAATACCGCTGTTCGAAATTCATAAATATATTAAGAGAAAACAAATCCGGGTTACAAACTAAAACCGACGGAAACACATCAACTATAAGACAATGCAACACAAACAGAAACGATCTATAAGATAACAACGGCCATTTTCTTGACTTGGTAAAGGGCATTTTAAGAAAAAAAAATGGTGGGTTGAACCTGGTTTTGTGGCTAGCCAAACATTGTGCTGTTATGGCAATGTTAAATATAACATTAAAATAACAGGACTACAATACAAATAAATGAAAGAACATACAAGACAGCTTAACCATTAATTAGATTACCTAAGCCATATTTTGCAAAACTTTTTTGGAATTTTGGTTCTCAATGCTCTCCAACTTTGTACTTGTATGGATTTTATAAATATTTTGATATGAGCGTCACCGATAGGTCTTATGTAGACGAATCGCGCATCTGGCGTACTAAATTATAAACCTGGTACCTTTGATAACTATTCGTACCCCGAAAATTAACCACATAAATTAGGTGAAAATGTCTCAGCTTCGAAACGAGCTATCATACATATCCAAGTTTACGATGTGGACTGAGCTACAGGAAAAAACGTTGCCATTACCGCCTACGCTGAAATAATATCAGATCAGTACATGGTATTTGTCATATCGCATGTATTATCAGCCCTAGGTTCAATATCAACCCAAGAGCCGCATTGCTCGAGGGTAGATAATGAACGAGGGCTGATAATACATGAGATATGAAAAAATACATGTTATGATCTTTTTATCATATGCTTCAACAATGGAGAAAAAAATCATATATTGATCCTTTTACGTGGCTCCAATATAGAAGTTCAAAGATTGAAAAGTTCATGGACGTCGGACCCCAAATTTAGTACAGTCGATATGAAATCTTTCTATCATATATATATATATATGCCTCACCAGAAAAGAAAAACATTTTAATTTGGACGAATCGACAAAATAAATAATTCAACAATGTACATAATGAACACTGTTTGGAAAGGTCAATTTTTTTTAAAGTAACTTTCTAAATAAAGATTGAAACTTTTAAAAATGCATTTATTTAATACTTTATTTTTGTTTGTTTTTTTTTTTTTTTTTATTATTTTACACAATATACTTTCCATTACCCAATTAAGTGTTTTGTTTACTACTTTGTAATGTTTTTTTCACTGAAAACGTAGCATTGAGGTGTATTTTCCGGAATTTGCAGAGTATCACCGGAATGCCATGCGATAACGTTACGGAAAGGTATGTGATAACAATCGAAGCATGTGATAAACTTTTCATATCAGCCCGCTAAGCACCAATTTGAAAAATATGGAGTTTACGTTAATTTAAAGCTATTATCATACAGTGAAATTCATATGTTATTTAGTCTAAGTATATGATAATTGCGAATATTGACCAAGATGATATCAGATATGTTCCTTATGTCGTAACTACAAATGAATTCCTTTTTCGCCCACGAATGTGACCTATCGAATTCGACTATATACCGGGTTTGCAATAACATGAGCAACACGACGGGTGCCACATGTGGAGCAGAATCGGCTAACCCTTCCGTAGCACACGGGATCACACCAGGTTTAGTCTTCAGTTTTCTATGTTGTGTCTTGTGTAATATTATTTGTCTCTTTATTTTTTAGCCAAGACGTTGCCAGTTTGTTTTCGATCTGTGAGCTTAACTGTTCTGTCCCTCTGGTATCTTTTGCCCCTTTTTTACTGCAAGATGTCTTGGATATTTAGCATGGATTTTCCTTTTATATATTCATATATGTAAGTCAAAGTGATCACTTCATTTAATACTTCATTCAAGATCACATATAACTGATAAAAGTTATATTTAACACGAATAAGATATACAATTTTGATTCACTTAATTCTTTAATCAGTTTGAGCCATAGGGGTAAATTCAGTAAATAAATATACGTCATCAGGGACCGCCCATTTGGGGGAGAGCTTTCTGTATAAAACTGAAGTCCTGTGCTCTTCTGATTGGTAGATCATGTTTGTAATAAATATTTGTGTATAGATTGATCAAAACTAGAGTTAAATAAAAGAAAAAAAAGTTTAATGTACTAATTATTTTTACTACAGGTTTAAAAAGTAATGTTGGTCAGTAAAGGAATTAAGTGCGAATCTAGGGTTTGTAAACAAGGCCATGTGAATGACCAACAAATGCCGAATGACCCTGTGTTTTTATTGTTGCAAAAGATAGGGCTAGATTTGTACTTTTATGAATGATATATGAAGGATTTTAATTTCTAAAGGTAAATCAGGTATAAATTTAATTCAAGACATAGATTAGCATTTAAGTCAATGGGAGATTTTTTACTGTATTTACCCCTATACATTTCGTATCAATAGTGATGGCAAAGTATTGATCATCTGTTATAACATAGTGAGCCTGAATACATATGATTCGTGAAGTTTTAAATGAGCAATCAGGAGGATTAGATATTGAGACCCTGCAACAATGCCACAGGTGTGGTTTGCCACGGCATTACATATGATTGAAACGTTAGAAGCATGTACATGATGTATAACTGATTTTAGAGGAATTTCAAGGATGATGTGTAATGTAATGGCATGAAGATCTTTGTCAGCTACAGAGCCATAATTGAAAATATTAGTAGTAAATAAATGAAAAATAATTTAAGACAAATTTTACAACAGTATACTTTCTCTCTTTTTGTTACGAAATAGCGCATTTCAAATTGTTGATCTTTTTTAATATAACATCATTACAAAACGGTCACAGTTATACAAGACAGTCATATATTAATGGATTTACGCATTTTTGATATGTCAAATAATAAAAGGTAGCATTATTCCTCTTTCGGGTAAATACAAATTCATTCAAAACTCATCGAAGATATATGGCTATTAAAAGTGATTAAATTGCCAATGTCGTCCATTTCTTTGATTATAATTACGATTTAATGTTCATGGTTCCTATTTTCCCGCAGTATTTGAGGTAAATTATTGCGAGGTAATTGGCGTACCATCTTTGGAAGATAAGGATTAAATTCCTTGATTAATAAATATAAGGGTTGTTGACAACCTATAGAGAGGCATGCGTGTTCTGGGTCCGAGTAGGAAAGAACATCTTGAGAACATATGAACTGTTTATGCAACTGGCCAAACACAGGTGTCATTCGGTATAAGGAGAAAACAATATCGTGAAAGAATAACTAACAGTGATCAAGGATTGCAATCGGATCATGAAATGCAACTTTTAATAGTGTAGTTCTGCTTCAAAATCTTTGAAAAATCATCTGTATCTTCGAAAGGTGAAACAAATCAGAAAAACCATAATGTCTATCAAAATGAGTTATCTTCTTTAATAATACTGTATACTAAGACAGAACAAAGGCATTACTTTTTAAGAAAAACAAAGGTTACATACAATCCATTATAAAAATAACTAGAAGTTGCAATTGGTACTCCGGGGATTTTTTTTCTACATAAAATGTATATATAGATTTAAATAACATATTTAATTTTGTTTTTATTTCACTTAGTTTATTTACCGTCTCTTCTTTTGAAAAAATAAAGTATTCAGTGTTGCAATTAAGAAAGGTAATTATTTTTCTCACTTTTTTCACATTTGATTTCCCACTGTATTTATTTATCTAATATTAAAGGCATTAAACATGTATGTTTTTGATGTACGAAAAACAAATTTGGACATCAAAAGGAAACTCTTTAAGGCAATTAACATGATTAAGTCCTAAAACGGGTTTATAATTACACTGTTATGTCGTAATTTATTCTCAATCTATTAATTAACTGCATATAATTAATGTTTAACCATTTTCTTTAAAACAAATTTTTATAGTTGTTTTTCTTCCCGTGGGCTTATAAACTCGAGCTTATAAAACGTTAGATATCTTACGGTTAAGTTTTACCTTTAGTGATCTTTAATGCTGACCTTTATATTTTATCGGTGGTGTATACACATTGTCTATGACCTTAAATCATATTGTTCTTTTCATGTTTAGATAACAGCCCTAGAGTGTTTGAAGATAATGTTAAAAATAGCTCGATCAATATAACATGTTGCACATAATAATAGTTACCGTGTAGTATCATGTGTTGTTGTGTACGCACAATGTAAATGTGTATAAGTGCTGCGATTTCAGAATATCACATGGTTTATGCATGGTAAGGTCCAATAAATAACTTATTTATTTTTCGCTGTGTTTTTCACCGGAATCTTATGTTAACTATTATTAAATCATTATATTGATAATCTTAATTAAGAACATTTTACAATACTGGCGTATTCTTACATTAACACGTGTTGTGGAGACAATGAATTGATTGAAGGCAAAGTGAACTTCAATCACACTGGTGCGTGCATATGCTTTCAATACGCTTACGGAAATTTTTCTCAATCACTGTTCTCACCCTGTATAAATTAAATCAATATCTACTGTATGAAAATTTAGACGCAGGGAGCTAGCCTACCAGTTGATTTTTTAAAAAGGGGGGGGGGGGGGGGTGCTTGGATGAAAAATGATGTCCTACATTTTTTTAAATTGCAATCTGAGTCTCTGTCCTGCCTTATTATTATTCATTCTATTCGGTCCTTCATTTTTTTATTAGTTAGTTCCGACTTTTTTTTTAACATAAATTGTCATTTATCTTTTTGCCGTGTTGGCTAATTTTTGAATGCCGTGAGGTGAATTGTTAATGTAAGTGTCGTTTAGTCTCTTGTGAAGAGTTGTGGTATTGGCTATCATAGCACATCTTCTTTTGTATAATTGAACCATTAATCTAAGAAAATCTTTAGAAATCCAAAATAAAGGACCTAAAGATTCTAGGCAGTTGCTATTTGTCCGGCAAATACAATGCGCATGTCATTATAGGCCAGTTCCGGGATAAGGTTTTCAAACAAATCTGTCATGTGACTTCCATCACCACGTGACAAAAATGTATGCATAGAAAATTCCTCAGTACACAATCATGTTGAGCAAACGGGTGAAAAAGTTTTATCTTATACTGCACTAAATATTTGGGAAATTAAATATCTTCCTCTTTCAATGGCAAGGTTATGAGCACTAACTCTTAATTTACATAATGATGATCGATCTGATCTATTTTTTAAAGCATCAACATAACCTGCCCGTTCATTAATTTTGTAGACACTCTGGAAAAAAATTAATTTAGGAGATTCTGAAATATTTGCATGTTGTTCCTGAAAACCCTGATCAGTTAGTCTTTGTTTTATGAAACCAAACAGGGGTTTAATAGTAAGTTTATCATTTGACAAATAAGATAAACCTAAGTTTTGAATAATAATATTTAACCTTTTAACCCATGGGTTGCTTTTTTTTGTAGCATTATATATTTGGTGAACTAAACTTCCTTCTGAAGTGATTAAATGATCCCAGAATTATGTACTTACGGAACATTAATTATTTCTATACTACCCTACATAATGATCGACGTTTATGAAAGTGCTGGAAACTTTCAATAGAGCATGGTTACAAGCACGCCTTCTATCTGGTAAATGACGTCATAAAGGCGTGCGAAATTGACGATCTTTTCCGATGAAAGACATGATTCCAGAAATGACCTATGTGTGTACGTGTAATATTATCTTCAGCAGCACCAGGTGGTAGCATGTAGTAATCTTTATTGTTAGGGCCTACACCTTGTTACTGGTAATCGATATTGTTGTTTTTTTCTTACTAGTATAAGTCTTATGTGGATAACGAATATTTAGAAGAAAAAAAATCATATACTGTATATCCCATATTTTTTATTTAAGAAGAGAGAAGAAACTACTTCTAAAACAAACTTGGGTAGTGTTTGACTCGTGCATTTTAAGTTAACGTAAAGGATTTTGTCTGGCTGAAAAAAAGGTACAAAGTTATTATGTTTTAGCTGTTAAAAAGAACTATAGACCCCTTGACATAAAGTTATCCATATTTTGAGTAAAAGGTGGGAGATTTTTCTTTAATGCCCCCACCCCCCCCAAAAAAAAATACGTGAGGGGGTCGGAGCCAAAGTCCTTTTTTCTGTTTTGCTCCTGGTCCCATCTTTGTTGTCCCGTGTATTTCATTGCCCCACTTTTTATAATCCTATACATGTATCTAACATCCCCACTTCAAGTTTGAAACCTCCACCCCCACCCCCCTATATATCACTTTAAGGGCTACTTGTAAGATTAATTTTCGGAATATAACTAGTCTAAATTTTATTCAGTTAGACATGCAATTGGATAGTCCTTTCTCAATTTCTCTTGCTTTGAATATATAAAAAACATTATGTGGTATGATTGCCAATGAGACAACCATCCACAAAAGACCAACATGACACAGACATTAACAACTCTAGGTCACTGTACGGCCTTCAACAATGAGCAAAGCACATACCGCATAGTCAGCTATAAAGGGCCCCGATAAGACAATGTAAAACAATTCAAACGAGAAAACTAACATGACTAACGGCCTTATTTATGTAAAAAAAAAAATGAACATCATTTACACCATTTACACAGCTGTAGCGAGTCGAATAAATTTGTAAAATTATAGTTCTCCGATCAATTATCTTTTATTTCCTATTTTCCTTGTGATTCGAATTTTTTGAGTCTCTTTAATAAGATTATACCATTCTTTGAAGTTCATACTATCCGGTGTGTTCCATTGTCAAATTCCGAAAACTGCAAAATATATCACAATATTGATATCGCCGTTTTCCGCCATGAGATTAAAACTGAAAATCAGTGATCGGATTACACGCGCCCCTTAGTGCTACTGAAGATAATATTACACGCACTTCCGAATTCCCATTATATGACATGCGCATTGCAATGGCCGGACGAATAGCCCTGACACTATTCGTCCGGCTAGCCGGACAAATAGCCACTCCGAAGATTCTACCCTTGCTTAGGACCTTCACAACAAAATACACTGTTACTGTTACAGATGACCACTGATATGTGTTCGAATTGTCGTTTTCATTATCCAGTCCTCTTTTATCGATTATGACATTCTTGATTTATTTTTATTTCATTTTTTTTAGGGGGGGGGGGGGGGGGGGTACCATATGTTCCTTTATACAAGGTGATAGGACGTGTCGCAGAAAGTTCCCGGCTATAAAATATGTGACAAGGTGGGGAAAGCTAAAAGAAATATGATAAGTTCAATAAAGTTGTCATTACTTATTATATGAAAAGCCCTGTAACTCTCTTGGTGATTTTTTTTTTTATTAATATTTGCTCTTTTTGGGAGATAGTTGCACTTTATCATGTTTGGGGTATAAGCGGTTAAATGTTATAGTAATTTTAAAATAACACTTTGCATCTGCGTGTGGATCAATTGTGTCTCTCAGACAATAAAATCGCAAAGAAAGTCCTACATTGACTTTGTTATGATACAGTTATTTCAGAGTGGAGTGCGGAAGCATCACTTTGTCTAGTTTTTTTTTAATTTATTTTTTGTTTTAGTTCCTTTTTAGCTCACCTGGCTCAAAGGGCCAAGTGAGCTTTTCTCATCACTGGGCGTCCGTCGTCCGTCGTCGTCGTCGTCCGTCGTCGTTAACTTTTACAAAAATCTTCTCCTCTGAAACTACTGGGCAAAAGTTAACCAAACTTGGCCACAAACATCATTAGGGTATCTAGTTTAAAAAATGTGTCCGGTGACCCGGACAAACAATCAAGATGGCCACCGTGGCTAAACATAGAAAATAGGGGTAAAATGAAGATTTTTGCGTATAACTCTGAAACCAAAGCATTTAGAACAAATCTGACTTTTTGGGGGGGGGGGGGAGGGGGGGGGGTAAAATTGTTTATCAAGTCAATATCTATCTGCCCTGAAATTTTTAGTTGAATCGGACAACTGGTTGTTGGGTTGCTGCCCCTAAATTGGTAATTTTAAGGAAATTTTGCCTTTTTTGGTTATTATCTTGCATATTATTATAGATAGAGATAAACTGTAAACAGCAATAATGTTCAGCAAAGTAAGATCTACAAATAAGTCAACAGAACTACAATGGTCAGTTGACCCTTTAAGGGGTTATTGCACTTATTAGTCATTTTTTAACAAATTTTTCCTAAATTTTTGTAATCTTTTACAAAAAGCTTCTCCTCTGAACATTTGCTGAAACTACTGAGTCAAATTTAACAAAACTTAGCCACAGTCTTATTAGGGTATCTAGTTTTAAAAATGTGTGCGGTGACCAATCAAGATGGCCGCCATAGCTAAAAATATAACATAGAGGTAAAATGTAGATTTTGGCTTATAAATCTGAAACCAAAGCATTTAAAGCAAATCTGACAGGGGTTTAATTGTCTACCAAGTCAATATCTACCTGCTCAATTTTCAGATGAATTGGACAACTGGTTGTGGGGCTGCCGCACCCAAGTTGGTAATTTTTAAAGAAATTTTGCCGTTTTTGGTTATTATCTTGAATACTATTATAGATAGAGATAAACTGTAAACAGCAATAATGTTCAGCAAAGTAAGATCTAAATGGTCTAAAAAATGGTCATTTGACCCCTTAAGGAGTTATTTTTCTTTATAGTCAATTTTAAGTAAATTTTTGTAAATTTTTACAAAATATTTTCCTCTGTATCTAAAGGGCCAATTTTATTATAGATAGAGAAAATTGTAAGTAGCAAGAATGTCCAGTGAAGTAAGATCTACAAACACATCACCATCACCAAAACACAATTTTGAAAGAACCCATCTGTGTCCTTTGTTTAATATGCACATAGATCAAGGTGAGAGACACAGGCTCTTTAGAGCCTCTAGTTATTATTCCGATAATACATACCTTCAGTAATGTATATAGGTAAAGTAAAAATGTTTATACAACATATTATGTAATACAACGTTTTACATGTCAATATTTTATTTTTTATTTTCAGCCTGAACCGTTTCATAGTGTAATTTAACAATGGTGGCCACATAAATGGAAAGTATAAAGCAACAGTTAGTCTGAATACCATATGATGAAGGACAGAGATGAAAGTGTAAAGAGTATACATGAACGTACTACAGATGGTGATAAGAAAGTACACAGTAGTAGGCGTTGGATGATAGTATTCTCAGCTTTTGTCATCAATATAATAGTTGACGGATGTCTGTTTTCTTTCGGTGTAATCTATGTACAATTCCTGGAAGAATTTAAAGAAACCAGGAGTAACACCGCTTGGATAGGTTCTATGTTAGATTCAGCTCCCATGTTATTTGGTCCAGTTGCTAGTATTATCACTAAACGTATTGGGTTTAGAAAAGCGACAATATTAGGTGGTTTAATAGGCTTCGCTGGATTTATAGCCAGTTCTTTTGTTAATTCGATTGAGGCCTTATGTTTGACTTTTGGACTTGTAGCTGGATTTGGAATATCTATACCTTACCTTAATTCAGTGGTAGTCGTAACGGCCTATTTTGAAAAGAAGAGAACGATCGCGACGGGATTTTCTCAGAGTGGTGCCGGGCTTGGAACTCTCATATTTGCTCCACTATATGAATTCCTTATAGAGCAGTATGGTTGGCGAGGAGCTCTGACTATAATTGGCGGTATTTTATTGCAAACAATTCCATGCGGTGCAGTTTTCAGAAATGTCAATGATTTTGTTGACATAGAAGACGAAGAAATAATCATCGAAAAACCATTAGAAAATAATATCATGACAGAAAAAGAAAACCCTGAATCCATAGATGTAACAGCAAAATTCATTGAAAAATCTACTGCCAGTTATACGGACAACGAATCAAAAGAAAGCGTTTCATTAGCTAGAAACATTTACAAAAACATTTTGCGTAAATTTTCAATGTTAAAAGATATTAATTTCCTACTGTTTACATGTTCCTTGTTTATTGTTTACTTTTGGTATGATCTACCGTATAATTTTACTGTTGACCGGATGCATGGTTTTGGATATTCTACAAAGAAAGGATCATATATAGTAGCTGTCATCGGTGCTTCTCATATTGTTGGTAATATACTATTTGGTTTCCTAGGCAGCAAAAACGAAAAATTTAGATTTTATCTTTATTGCGGAAGTTTATGTATCTGGGGAGTAAATATATGTGCAATTCCTTTATTTAGAGATTACATTCCAAATATGATTTTGGCGGGAACATTTGGATTAATATCTGCATGCCAGGAGGCTATACATGCAGTAATAATAATTGATATTCTCGGTGAAGATAAAATAACAGATGCGTATGGTCTTTTGATGTTTTTTGAAGGCATTGCTAACTTAACTGGTCCTCCATTTGCTGGTAAGTTTATCAAAGATAGTTGAAGATAAAATAACAGATGCGTATGGTCTTTTGATGTTTTTTGAAGGCATTGCTAACTTAACTGGTCCTCCATTTGCTGGTAAGTTTATCAAAGATAGTTGAAGAAAAAATAAAGAAAATGTGATCTAATTGCCAATGACACACTCATCCAAAAAGTAAATAACAAAAATACCGAAGTACATGCTTGAGATATGATATAATTGCCAATGCGTAAACACTCATCCATAATAGTTAAATAACAAAGGAAAATCGAGCTCCGTGGAAAATTAAAGATGCAAAAGTCCGTATCAAATGATAAAATCAAAAGCTCAAACACATCAAAACAACCGTCATATTCCTGACTTGATACAATAGCGACCAATGGACATGATGGACAACGATGTACAAACATGACAAAACTTTATGTCACAAAACGGCCTTTAACCATGAGCAATGTCCCTACCGTATAGTACTAGGGCTGAACTATTAGACGACCGACAGGCTTAAACGTGAAACTATTCTTGTGCAAAAACCTTACGGTCTGATTTCTGCTGAATTTTACATTCGTTTAATGGTAAATTTAAATACCCCAATGATATAATTATGATGACATAACAACAATTACGCAATAATAATTAGCTTGATAAGTCGTAAATAAGTATCTAAATGCAATTTAACATTCTCGTAAAATTTTCTGCTAGAGACAGATGTATTATCATTATTATAAATCAACTTAAAGAATCACTAATATTTCTTAAAAAAGGTGCATCTCAACAACATGAACAAGGTAATTATGAATGATTTGATCATCATTTGATTTCCCATACCTCCTGTTTCCGACGTATTGATAATTACATTACTGATAGATGGAGATGCCTGATTAACTTAATTCTTCTATTTTGTACCCGTCTAGACAATGAGTTTAGTCTACCGAAATTTGATTGACCAAACTAAAATATGGATATAAAAAACGATTCTAGATTTCCAATTTAGCGTCTGAAATTATAGATATTATATAAATAACACATAGCTGCGGGGGTGATAGAGTAGATTAGTGTCCGAGAAAACATTGTCAACCACGGCGAAGCCAAGGTTGACAATGCTTTTTCGAGAGGTACCAATCTAATCTATCACCCTCTCAGCTATGTGTTATTTAATCTATTTTACTGAATGTCCTTCCCCATTTCCATTCTCAATTTCAAAGTTTATTTAAAAGTATTTTCTATGGACGTCACATAAATTACAACATTACGGGTATTAGAACAATCAACAGAAGTGAAGCAAGATGTTTTATTTTTTTTATTTTGACAGTGAAAAGAATATGTCTAAAATGTAGAACTTAAGCATTGTCTATAATAACTTGATGTAAATTCAATTCATTGTCTTAAATTATCGATTTTTGATTGGTCTAGACGAGAAGGTAACATTTAAAGAAACTGTCACCCTCTCAGCCATGTGATAGAGTAAATTAACACCCTCGTATTAGCCAATAAAAATACGGCATTTTAACGTGAAGCATAATAAAAGAAAATGAGGTACGAGAGCAAATGAGACAACTCTCCATTTAAGTCACAATTTATAAAAATAAACCATTATAGGTCAAAGCACATGTTTGTCTTTATCAAAGTTTATAAACTATCTATCTGCTTTCAGGCTGGCTGTATGATATATCTGGAAGTTATGACAACACCTACATTTCAGGCGGAAGCTGTATATGTTTTGCTGGAATAATGGTTTTGATAACACGGATTTGTTTCACTAAAAGCAAGAATGTAAATTTGCCTGAAAATAACATTGAAGACGTGTCATAATGCAATTTTATTTTTTTCTCGAAAGAATCGATTTCAATAGATATAAGAAGATGTTGTATTAGTGCCAATGATACAAATCTCCTTCCAAGTCAAAATTTGTAAGAATAAACCATTATAGGTCAAAGTACGGCCTTCAATCAGATGTCTATTTCTTTAATGTAAATAGACAAATTGATATATAAAAATGTATAACCTTTTGACATTCTACGTTTTAATATATTCATAAAAAATATCAAGAAATGTTAAGTCTATATGTTTTCTTTTTCTCTCATGAATACAGAAAGTTTAAAGTCAGGAACCTCTTCAGCGTGTGTCCTTAATCTAAGGACATTTGGTCTTGATTGCAAATTTTTGATTGCTATTCAAAGCGATTTCAGCTCTGCATACATGTATACTTAGTCTACATTGACTACATAATACGGTTTACTTTAATTATCAACACCATATGTTTACCTCCAGATATTATTTTTGTTGCGTTAATGTGTCACTGACAGGAGATTTCAAATAATTCAAAACACGTACAAATTGAACGATTCCAACTATATTTTTTTAATGCAAGTGTCCCTTTAGCAACTAACTCACTATTAATAACATTTTTGCACCGCCAGAAAGAAAAAATATCCAGAAACAGCATTGGACAAAATAATGTCACTTCAATCCTACTTCTAGTCGTCATTGAATTCTGTTAAGTTATGTAGGAAAAACGTATCTTTTCAAATCGTTAAAACACACTGCTTACTACTTAAGATAAAAATTAAAGTTTTTGTTGCATCAAAATAAATATACATTTTTTATTTGTTCACCTGTACAAATAGAATGTAGAAAATGGTAGATGTCAAACCATTTTAAAGAAACTATCGCATTTTTCCATATACAACAATGTTAAATTCACAATAACGAATTTTGTGTTTTCGACATGTTTGAATATCTCAATTTTCATAACAAAATAAACTTTTAGTTTTCTTTCTTTTTTTAACTAATGACCAATTAGCAAACAACAATCTATTAATTAATCTTTCTTTTTGATGTGAGTGACACTTATTAGAAATGTTGCAATTGTCGTATAGATACTCTTTTCCTTTTCCCCTCGATTATGACATCATTAAATGAGAATTGTCACCAATTTTGTAGTGTTCATGACCATTACTGATACGTGAACAGTAGCAATAACAATTATATTTAAAACTGATATAAAACTTTCAGAAATGTAATGTATGTTCCTACTTTTTTACTGCTGTTTCCTACTGTATGTGACTTTTATACTGTAATACGGATGACGCAAGCATAACAGGAGCTGACCAGAGGTGGATTTAGGGGGGGGGGGGGGGGGGGTAACGGGGCCCTCCCCCTATTTTGGAAAAAATTTGGTTGCTTATATAGGGAATTACTGAAGCGTGACTGGAGCTGGCCACCTCTTAGGCAGTCAGTGGTCCCCCACTTATGAAAATTTCTGGAGCCGCCACTGCTGATTTATCTTTTAACTCATACGGTCTCACTTCTTGGAATTCCGATTATATTCAACTCTCAGGAGATGTGGTATACTTGGTAATGCAAGTGACAATTAATCACCGGAGGCCAAAGGACATAGATGTAAGAAAATATTGGTCACAATTTGTGTTTAACCCTTAACAAATGTTTGAAGATGCATGGAATTATTTGTGTATTTCTGTCTCCTTCGGAAGTTTCAGACCAGATTCTGCTAAAACATAAAAACCAACTTTTGACAATGTTAATAACAAAAAACTCTTTTCAATTTGTAATTAATTAATGAAAGGTCAAGGTCACAGCAGCTACAGTGTATTGATATACTAGTATTTTAGCAATATTTTGGTTTCGGATGTTAATCTGTTGTTATCTGTTGAATAGAATGTCGAACCTCCACTAAACGTAGTTTGATATTCTCCCAATCAAGTATGTAGAATGAAAAAGATAAATTATGAGGAAAGGGTTCAAAATTCAAGGTCATAGAGAAGTAAACGATAGATCGCAACATTTCTAAGTTGTGGTTTCCGGATGTTATTCAGAAAAAAACAAGTTGTCTGTGAATTGAGTCATAACTTCAACTTTAATTAAATCTAACTTAGTAATTATATAATTCCCTTTTGTATGATGATCCTATTGGTTTTATCTAACTTTAACCAAACTTGGTGTGATAATGCCCAATATGATGAAAAAAAACCAATCAATTCATTTTGAAGTAATTATATGTCTACTACAGTCAAGTTCAAATCAGTAATTGACAAACTACAATAGGCTTCTTCTCGCAATTGACCCTGTAATTAGAGATCCCTTTTTAGTTTACTTGACCTGAAAGGACGGACGACGGACACCAAGTAATGAGAAAAGCTCACTTGACCTTTCAGGTCAAGTGAGTAATGAGAAAAGCTCACTTGACCTTTCAGGTCAAGTGAGCTTTTCTCATTACTTGGTGTCCGTCGTCCGTCGTCCGTAAACTTTTTAAAAAATCTTCTTCTCTGAAACTACTGGGCCAAATGTAACCAAACTTGGCCACAATCATCCTTTGGGTATCTATTTTAAAAAATGTGTCCGATGACCTGGCCATCAAACCAAGATGGCCACCATGGCTAAAAATAGAACACAGGGATAAAATGCAGTTTTTAGCTTATAACTCAAAAACCAAAACTTTCATGGAGTAAAATTGATTAACAGGTCAAGATCTATCTGCCCTGAAATTTTCAGATGAATCGTACAACCCGTTGTTGGGTTGCTGCCCCTGAATTGGTCATTTTAAGGAAATTTTGCTGTTTTTGGTTATTATCTTGAATATTATTATAGATAGAGATAAACTGTAAACAGCAATAATGTTCAGCAAAGTAAGATTAACAAATAAGTCAACATGACTGAAATGGTCAGTTGACCCCTCTAGGAGTTATTGCCCTTTATAGTCAATTTTTAACCATTTTTCGTAAATCTAAGTAATCTTTTACAAAAATCTTCTCCTCTGAAACTAATTAGCCAAATTTAACCAAACTTGGCCACAATGATCCTTTGGGTATCTATTTTAAAAAATGTGTCCGATGACCTGGCCATCAAACCAAGATGGCCACCATGGCTAAAAATAGAACACAGGGATAAAATGCAGTTTTTGGCTTATAACTCAAAAACCAAAACTTTCATGGAGTAAAATTGATTAACAGGTCAAGATCTATCTGCCCTGAAATTTTCAGATGAATCGTACAACCCGTTGTTGGGTTGCTGCCCCTGAATTGGTCATTTTAAGGAAATTTTGCTGTTTTTGGTTATTATCTTGAATATTATTATAGATAGAGATAAACTGTAAACAGCAATAATGTTCCGCAAAGTAAGATTAACAAATAAGTCAACATGACTGAAATGGTCAGTTGACCCCTCTAGGAGTTATTGCCCTTTATAGTCAATTTTTAACCATTTTTCGTAAATCTAAGTAATCTTTTACAAAAATCTTCTCCTCTGAAACTAATTAGCCAAATTTAACCAAACTTGGCAACAATCATCTTTGGGGTATCTAGTTTGAAAAATGTGTCCAGTGACCCGGCCATCCGACCAAGATGGCCGCCACGGCTAAAAATAGAACATAGGGGTAAAATGCAGTTTTTGGCTTATAACTCAAATACCAAAGCATTTAGAGCACACCTGACGGGGTTTAATTGTTTATCAGGTCAAGATCTATCTGACCTAAAATTTTCAGATTGATCGGACAAATGGTTGTTGGGTGGGTTACACTAATCACTGGACCGAATGACAGGACCGATTGACAGGACCAAATGAAAAACGCTAATAACTTTTTCATTTCTCAAACTAGGATTAATCTCAAATTTGAAATATAATAAGATTTCATCATTTGATAAATAGATTTCAGGGGAAAAAAATGAAAAGTTTTGTAAGGAACTTTAGAAAACGTGACATGACCAACTCTGATAATGACAGGACCAACATCGAGAATGACAGGACCAAATAAAAATGCTAATAACCTCATTTTATTTTTCAAAGGAATTATCTCAGATTTGAAATATAGAATGGTATGTGATATTTTGAAACCAAATATAAATTTAATTTCAAAAACTTTCGAAAACGTGACATGACCATCGCTGACTGCCAGGACCAACCTCGACAATGACCGGACCAGATGAAATTGTTAATTTCTCTTTTATTTCTCAAAATATTTTTCTGAAATTTGAAATATAATAAGATTTCTTCATTTGATAAATAGATTTAAGAAAAAAAAAAAAAAATTTGTAAGAAACTTTTGAAAACGTGACATGAACAACTCTGATAATGACATGACCAAGATCGAGAATGACAGGACCAATAAAAATGCTTATAACTTTTTTATTTTTCAAAAGAATTATCGGAGATTTGAAACATGAAATGATATGTCACATTTTGAAACATTTATGTTATAAACAATATAGATTTATTTTCAAAAACTTTAAAAACGTGACATGACCATCGCTGACTGACACTGAGACAACTGTAACACAGTTATAGTAGTCTCAGACTGACATGACCAGCCTCGACACTGACGAGATCAAATGAAATTGCTAATTATTCTTTTATTTCGCAGAATATTTCTCTGAAATTTTAAATTACCATTTTATACATAAATATAAGAAAAAGGTATAAAAAGCTTGCTGAAATGTGACCTGGTCAACGTTGTCAATAACAGGACAATCCTCGACAATTAATGACAGGACCAAATATAATCAAAGTACTGAAGTACTGAACATCAGAGGACCTCAAGTTGTGTTGAATTATTGATAAATGACAGGTGTTTATATTATACCTACCAGACAGATATGTTCACCATACAATATAGTACAAATATTAAATATAATATGCTATCATATCTGAGATACTGACTTGAACTAGGAAACTTAACTTTGTGAATTATCAATGATTACTTGGTCAAATGAGAACTGTTAGATTGGCATTATGACCATATAGTTGCACACATACAAAAATCGTTAGCGTATAACTTATAATAGAGAATCAACATAGCAAACAATTCTTCAAGTAGCTATATAGTCACTCACTGAACTATGAAAAAGAGGTTTAAGACAATCATATCAAAACAGATAAATTGTAATATTGTGGCTAATTAAAAAATAAAGTGGGGAAAAATATATTTTTTTGGCGAAAGAGGTGGCGAAAAAAATAATTGACCCAGGGGAAACTTTGGGGCTAAAGATACCAGATGAACAGCAAACTCATAAATGGAAAATAAACTTACAATTCCATGACTAAAACTGAAAAAGACATGCATACAAATAAAAGTACACTAGAAACAACATAGAAAACTAAAGACTGAGCAACACGAACCCCACCAAAACAGGTGATCTCAGTGCTCCGGATGGGTAAGCAGATCCTGCTCTACAAGTGGCATTAATTAACAATGTTTGTACATGTAGTATCCAGGTCTTTTTTCTGAAACATTTAGCTTTTGGATCAATTGCTAATTAAATGGATGTTAACACAGCAAGATTACTATCCCTTATTCTAGATTTTTGTTGCAGTCAACACAAACTCTTTAAATGTTCATAAATAGCTTCACTGAGTTACATTTGTATCTTGGTTTTATTGTAACACAGTCAATCATTTATCCATTATATTTTTTTTTAAATTAGCAGCTATACATGTTCATTGTAGGTTCTGTTTTCTAATTAGGTCTTTCCACCTTTCCGTGGAAAGACCTATTGATTTTGTTCTGATTATTATTTTTTTTTTCTTCCGCCTAATTTTTTTTCTTGCGTAATTTTGTTGTTTCAGAAGATGTCGCTTAGATATTTAAAATATGATATCGTATAGTTTATACGCTTTAAAACTGACAACCGCGCAGTAAGAGTTATCTCCCCAAACACTGTTTTTCTTGTGGCCACTACTCCTTCGCAACCGTAAAAGATTACGACAAATTTATTTTACCAAATTGCTCGTTACATCTTCAGGATTCGGAGTTTAGTTTTAACCGAAGCTATCCTGATACTCCATATGAGAGTCATTCCCCCTTATGTATTTGATATAAGTGATTTGCATTTCTAACTGGTAAACCATAAGTGATAGAGACCTAGGGTCTTTTAATTTGAGATCCTTGGTCCAAAAAAAATGAAAATTAGGTCAAGGTCAAGGGTCAAGGTCACATCTATATTTTTTATTTTGGCTTATTTTTACTTATTTTCAAAACCTTATAACATATCTATATCTTATTTTCACTAAATTGTTAGTTGCAACATGCCGTTACTTATAAATTTTTGTTGAAAGGGTGCGTAAACAATACATAGGAGTTTTTGCCCATCTTATATTTAGAATATGCGTAAAGTCATATAACTCATGAACCATACATAATAAAGACCTAGGGTCTTTTGATTTGAGATCCTTGGTTTATGACCTTGAAATTGAGGTCAAGGTCATAGGTAATTTGCACGTTCTAGATTTTGACCTTTGCTTTAAATTCATATTTATATATTATAAAGCCATAGGAACTGACATTTTAGATTGATTTTTAATATTTTGATAATAAAATAGATCTTCACTTGTGGAAAGACCTTCAATTGTTCTTTGAACAATTGGTTTTTAATTATTAAATGGTTCATTGTAAATATGACAATGTATTATATGTAGATAGCCATTTGCTAATGATGGTATTTTTGTTAATTGAATATCACAACATTTGGATAGTTTTTCAACTGTTAGGTTTTTTTTACTTTGTTCTGGATTTAATACTTTGGATACCACTGGTTTAGCAATGAGAACATTTTGCACTATACATATAGAACACAACTACCATATGAATGTGTCGGTCCTTTGTAAGAAACCTGTAAAACAGGCCTTGTAATTTTTTGGTGTATATCTTGATTTCCCGATTGTACATTGATGTGGCCATTAGTTTTCTTGTATATATTGTTTGCCATTTGACATTTCATGGCTATTTCTAACTGATTTATGTATAGTTTTTTTCTGATTGTAAAAATGTTGTATGGTTATAAGCTTTATTTCTTTTTCATCATTTTGTCTAGAGCTGGTGTCTGATTTATACCAATCATACCTCCCTTTTCTTTTTTTATGAATAATGACAACAATTTGGTTTTAATTTTCATTTATGTATGTACATGTAACAATATAAAACAGTATATATACATGTATAATCTCATTCCATCATTAATATTGGTCATTGTCGGTATATATTTATCTTTAAGTTTAACAATGTACTGTGAAAGAGCTATCTTTTAACAGATACTTAGTATATTATGGTTATTGTGAAACCACTGATTCAAAGGACAAGTTTCACTTATTGCCCAAAATAGCCTAAACTATATAAAACTCCAAAAAGTTCTCAATTTGGTTCGTAATTTGGGTCTATTTCAAAAGTCTTAACACTCAATAAATCAGTTCTTTTCATAAAAGTACATTTTATGTTCCAAATTTGTCAAAATGTGATGATTTTGGGCAATTTTCAGACCTGAAAGCTTTAAGCCTTTAGGAATAAAGATTTGGCCGCTACCTACATGTACCATCCAAAATGTTTTGTAACCAAAAGAATCCAAATCTGATATATATATTCATCAATATAAAAACGTTTTAGATCTTGGATGGCAGCCAAGTTTAATTATGCCAAAAACAATTAAAGTTTTACCATAGTTATCTGTGGTATAATTTTCACAATTATTCAATGGTTTTGTTGTGTCTGATTTTCGAATAGAAAAATAAAGATGGCAAGACCTGAACGATGCCGCCTAATTTTATTAAGTAACATATGAACAACAGAGTCAGTGTGGGGCCACTAAGCTAAACTGCCCGCTTTGCACCAGCCAATATAAATGAATGCCTAGGGTGGGAATTGAACCCACATACACCAACTCTGTTGTCCCTATATTTTTTTTTTTTAAATAAACAAAAAATTGTCAAGAACAAATTTAAAAATATAGCGCTCATAGGTTTGTCTCAATAAAGATTTGCTTAGTTTGCTCATGCAGTATCCCAATATTGCTCTCAATAGTATAAATAGGCTCATGTGTGCTCAAATAACCATTTAGATTAGTCTCAATATTGATATATATCTAACTCAATTGAGTAGATCTAGCTCAAATTTTACTCAACATATAACTGATCATATTTGCTCAATTTAAGATCTCATGGGTGCTCATAGATAAAGTTAACTGATTGTATTTCTCATAGATATAACTAATCACATTTGCTCAATTCAAGTTTTCATATGCACATATGCATGTATGTGTGAACAAATGTCTAATATAAGTTACTAAAATTTGACATGGATATGGTTACACATTTAAATTAAATAATGCTGTAGAGAATGATAAGCACAAGTATGTCATCAAATTATCATATAATTTTGGCGATACATGTCATATATGGTCAAAATAATACAATACTACAAGCTAAGAAATTAACACCTTATATAAACATCTCTCTGAAAATCAGCACCATCTTTGTGTAAATGAAATGTGGAACTGTTTTAAAACAACAATAACAAAAGCAGTGAAAGATCACATCCCACATAAAACAGCAAAAACAAAGGACGGTCACCCATGGGTCACAATGGAAACAAAACGGCTCATTAGAAAAAGAGATAGACTTTATAAAAAATCAAAAAAATCTGGTAATACATCAATTGCTAAAAAATACAAAGAGGTTAAACACCAGGTGCAAAAAAGTATACGAAAATCATACTGGGATTACATTGAAAGCATCATATTACCACCACAAGATGAAACAAATTTTGGCACTATGAAAAAATTTTGGACCTACATTAAACATAAAAAAATTGATTATAGTGGAATTACTGAAATCAAACAAGATGGCAAACTCCTAACTGATCCACTGCAAAAAGCTGGGGCAATTAATGCACAATTCCAGTCTGTATTCACACCAGCATCTAATATTTCTCATACAGAATTTGTCAAACAGTGTAATATGCCACAGAATACTCCTTTGCCACCCATATCAAAATTAATAATTAAAACAGAAGGTATACAAAAACTCTTACATAACTTAAATCCGAACAAAGCAGCAGGACCCGATGAAATTAAACCAAGATTTTTAAAAGAACTTTCACATGAAATTGCACCCATACTTACTATTATCTTTGAGAAGTCAATTAAAACAGGCGTTGTTCCAGATGACTGGAAAACTGCCCATGTCTCTCCTGTATACAAAAAAGGCCAAAAATATAACCCTGAAAACTACCGTCCTATATCACTTACATGTATTTGTTGCAAACTTTTAGAACATATTGTAGTTAAACACATCATGAACCATGCAGATAATCACAACATTTTATATACCTTCAGCATGGATTTCGCAGAGGTCGATCCTGCGAAACACAACTACTAGAATTTATAGACGATGTCTCACTAAACATGGAAAACGATAAACAAACAGATATTTTGGTCATGGATTTTTCTAAAGCATTCGATAAGGTTTCACATTCTTTTTTAACTAATAAGCTTCATCATTACGGGATACAAGGGGAATTAAATTACTGGATACAAAATTTTCTTAGCAATCGCAAACAGGCAGTAGTTCTAGAGGGGGAAAAATCTGAGTATGTTGCAGTTGAGTCAGGGGTTCCACAGGGGTCAGTTCTTGGACCAAGTCTCTTCTTGTACTATATAAATGACATTCCAACTGGTCTAACATCTACAGTACGTTTATTTGCAGACGACACAATAGTTTATTTGGCAATAAAATCAAACTCCGATGCATTAACATTACAAAAAGATCTAGACAAACTGGCATCGTGGGAAACTACTTGGAAAATGGCATTCCACCCAGATAAGTGTAATGTAATTTCAGTCACCAGAAATAAAAAAACAATCACATTTAACTACACATTACACAATCATTCATTAGAACATGTAACAACAGCAAAATATCTGGGGGTCACCATCAGTTCAAACCTTAAATGGGATGTGCATATTAACAACATATGCAAGAAAGCTAATACATGTAGCACACTAGGCTTTCTAAGGAGGAACCTGAACATAAGTTCAACATCCATTAAAGAGCAAGCATATAAGTCCCTAGTAAGACCATCACTAGAGTATGCTTGCTCTGTTTGGGATCCATACTTACAACAAGACATAGATAGCATTGAAAAAGTTCAAAGGAGGGCTGCACGTTTTGTTACCAACAAATACAGAAACACCTCAAGCGTTGGTAACATGTTACAACATCTTGAATGGCGCAGTCTCTCTGACAGAAGAAAAGACTCCAGATTGGTAATGCTTTACAAAATTGAACATGAAAAGGTTGCAATTCCTAAAAATAATAAATTAATTCCTCAAAAAAGACAAACAAGACATTCTAATTCGAACAGCTTCCAAATTCCATCCTGCAAAACACAGTACAGAAAAGAATCATATTTTCCAAGAACTATTACCGACTGGAACAAACTACCAGATAACATTGTAAATTGCACTTCAGTAGACTCTTTCAAATCTTCAATCTCAAAGCATCAATATTAATTACAACATCTTACTTTATTATACAAAACATTTTATATTTTTTAATTTTTCTTATTTTTTTTTAAAAACTTGTACATTTTTTCAATCTATGTCTTCTTGTAAGTTTCCTCCTGTGACATAATCTTCAATTTGTTGAAGGCGGTCACTATATGGTAGAAGTAAAAAACAGGACAGTTAATCTATATTTATATCTCCAAAACTGTAAGGTTTCTCCCAATATATCTATAGTAATTCAGTAAATGTGATTAACCCAAATTCTGACATTTCAGTGTAAAGTAAGACTCTTGATTTTACGAGCAAGAGTCTTTATACACTCAAAAAGAGTCCAACTTTTTAGGAAGAAGAAAAGTCTTCTCTGAATATTATCAAACAATAAATTCAACCAATAATTATATATTAGAATTACTTACATAGACATAGTCAGAGCCATTACAAATTCCGCGTATTTTCCAGTCAAGGGGACATATTGAATGCAACAAACTAAGTCGGGGAGCGAAAATCCGAAACAGTATCTTAAAAAACAGAAAATAGTTCCGTGTGTGTGTCCAAGTGATCAATCTACTTGTTATTTACGAAGAAAAGAAATTTAACTCAAAAAATTGTTGAGATCTTTATAAAAACAAATTGTTGTTATAAAAAATACACAAATAGTAACCTTATCTTTAAAGGCCTTGAAGGTTCTTGTTACTCCTACCCAATCTGCTGGTATTTTCAAAATGGCTGTGGGGGACGTGACCTGATAATTTATTTTAATATTTAATATGACAGATTAAATTTTGCCTGGTTTTGCTACGTTAATATTATAGACAAATATATGCTACAAACGGTTTAAAAAGGTTACTCCAATTAAATAATTGAAATATAATTACCTTTCTGTGTATAAATGTGTGAATTGATTTCCTCTCGATTTTCTACACACTCGCTCTTGTCCTCTTGCGCACTCGTGGTATTCATCCGCAACAACAATTTTTTGATATTGAAGATCGTCTGATTAAAATACAAATATTTCTAACGACAAAACATTTTCAAATTATAAATTTTGCATTAAGAAAAATTAAAAAAAACTGAGTATCCATTGAAAACATGAATTTAAAAGAAGTGATACGGAATTTTATTCTGCACTATATAGGTCCGCGGGTCTATAATGTCGGTTATTATTCCAAAACTAATTATATATGTATCTCTTTGATCTTTGCGCGAATTGAAAAGTAGGCGATGGCAATACACCCGAGGCCCCTCAGGGGCCTCTGATGTAAAAATGCTAATTATGCATAACATTTGTCAGAATATTCCTCTCAAATTTGAAATAATGACAATTAAGACCATTTTGCACATCATATAAGAAAAATATAGAAAAAATACGTATTGAAAGCTTGCGGTTGTGTGACCTGACCAACATCGGCTACTGATGATCTGGCCGATGAAAAAGTCATAATTTCTTTCTTATTTTACTGAAATTGTTCAATTCTGATCCATAACTAGTAAGACATATCTTATAAATTCAGGAAAATATATTCTATGGTGGTTAAAAATCTTGACCTAGCTACTTAACGTATGTTGACAGAGAGTCACAGGACAAAAAGACACGAATGATCACTATATTTAAGAAAGAGATCTTGAAATATTTATATGTCATTACATGTAATCATTTTATAGTTTAAGAGATAGTTCATTTAACTATAGATAACTTCAGATTTATTGAATTATCATCATAATATTTCTTAACATAATGAAGCCCTATTTAAGCCACTTTGGAAAGGTATCAAACCTTTTAAAGTAGTCCGTGAAAATATTTGATTCAGTATATTTTATGAAAATATTTAAAACTACCAAGAAATCATGCATGCAAGGGTCGGGCACACTTCAAGAAATATTTATTTGTTTATTTATTATTGCTATCAAGATATACCCTGCATATACTCAAACATACATGGAAATAATTATTCTGTTCTGAAAATATTATTAAAACATCGACATGAACTATTATGTGATTTTAATTTTGTGTCATCACAATCTTTATTGGATTTATCAACTTATTTATGGTTTATGTCACACCTTTTGTTTGTTACCTTATAATTGTTTTCAGATGTGTCAGATTATGACCGGTAATTATTGCGAATCCTATCATAGTTTTCCACAGATTCACCTGCAAGTTACCTGTCCATTTAAACTTTTGTAAGTCCTATTGTCCCATCTAACAAATACAGCTGCAGCTATTGTTCTTTGTTTAGTTTATTCTATGGGACCTTTAAATTTCTTGCAAGAGAAATCTATCACTCACTGATTAATTTACCTGAACAAAAAATTGAACTGTCAATGATGAAATACATGTACAAATAAGTAATTATGAAACTGCATGTGATGTTGTATTTATTCATTCAATAACACATTTTCTATTTGTTTGATATAAACACTGATTTAAAAATTTA
The DNA here is from genome assembly GCA_019925275.1 of Mytilus edulis. Taxonomy (NCBI): domain Eukaryota; kingdom Metazoa; phylum Mollusca; class Bivalvia; order Mytilida; family Mytilidae; genus Mytilus; species Mytilus edulis. The sequence goes on along the minus strand of CM034356.1, from coordinate 50,217,187 downwards.
AAGTTGATTTCTGATCAAATTTCAACATTTTACCTATTAAAACTTGCCTTTTTTTAGTCTGTTCATAAGTGAAAACTTGAAATGATAATGTTTAAATAAAGGTCTTCATAAATGTATTCTTCATAACTGAACAACCACAAAAAACATGCAAATTCTTAAAAACATAAATACATGCAGTAGTTAAAAAGAAATCAGAAATAAACTTTTTATAATTAAATCAGTGCTTATATTGAACAGATTGAAAGTATATTATTGATATTGAATAAATACTGTATCACATGCAGTTTATGTGAGTTTATACATGTATTTCAGTGAACAAACAAGATATTTCTTTGGTCAGGCAAATTAATCGATGAGTGATAGATTTCTCTTGGAAGAAATTTAAAGGTCCCATCAAATAAACTATACATAGAACAATACCTGTTGTATTTGTTCAATGGGACAATAGAACTTACAAAAGTTTAAATGGACAGGTAACTTGCAGGTGAATCTATGGAAAACTATGATAGGGTTCGCAATAATATACAAAATATTTTGAATGAATGAATGAATGATCTTTATTCTCATCAAACCAAATACATAGTTACTGAGAAGATATTACAAAGATATATATAAAATATATAAGATATAGCATTTAATATGATAAATATTTACACCAAAGATAAATAAACATATAGTTGTACTAACCAGGAGGATAGACTTTCGCAGAAATAGATTTAATAAATCTACAAAGTTTCTCAGGCTCAAGTGCAATATTTCTACAACTCAGTTTAATACAATACATGTAAGACCTAATGTTTCCCCAAGTTAGCTTTTGTCCCTTATTTTCTAAAAACTTTTAAATCATTCAATCTTAAATGTGTGTTTTTTTATATATTATTATTAATTTCAACCAGGATTTCTATAGTAGGAACTATGGTCATTTCACGTTTTCGCAATACAAAAATCTACATTTTTTTCTTTAATTGATATATTTTAAATCTGACATAATTCCTTTTCAAAATTAAAAAGTGAATAGCATTTTTATTTTGTCCTGTCCTTGTCGAGGTTTGTCCTGTCATTGTCATTGTTGGTCAGGTCACATTACAGCAAGCTTTTAATATTTGTTTCTATATTATTCCTATCTTTCTGTATAAAATGGTTAAATCTGATTATTACTCAAATTTCAGAAAAAAATATTTTTTAGAAATAAAAAGTAATTAGCAATTTCATCTGGTCCTGTCATTGTCGAGGTTGGTCCTGTCAGTCAGCGATTTCACGTTTAAACTTTCTATATCTTTTATAACATTTATTTTTAAAAATATGACATATTATTTTATATTTCAAATCTGAGAGAATTCCTTTGAAAAATAAAAAAAAAGTTATTAGCATTTTTATTTGGTCCTGTCATTCTCGATGTTGGTCCTGTCATTATCAGAGTTGGTCATGTCACTTTTTCTAAAGTTTTTTACAAAACTTTTTCTTTTTTTTTCTTAAATCTATTTATCAAATGATGAAATCTTATTATATTTCAAATTTGAGATCAATCCTTTGAGAAATGAAAAAGTTATTAGCATTTTTCATTTGGTCCTGTCATTCGGTCCAGTCATTAGTGTAACCCTTGTTGGGTTGCTGCCCCTGAATTGGTCATTTTAAGGAAATTTTGCAGTTTTTGGTTATTATCTTGAATACTATTATAGATAGAGATATTCTGTAAACAGCAATAATGTTCAGCAAAGTAAGATCTACAAATAAGTCAAACATGACCAAAATTGTCAGAGAACTCCTTAAGAAGTTATTGTCCTTTATAGTCAATATTGAACAACTTTTCGTCATTTTTGTAACTTGTACAAAAACCTTCTTTTCTTAAACTATGGGCCAAATTTAACCAAACTTGGCCACAATCATTTCTAGGGTATCTATTTAAAAAAAAGTCTCTAATGACCCTGCCTACAAACCAAGATTGCAGACATCAGTAAATACAGTAACAGGTGAGCGACACAAGCTCTTGAGAGCCTCTAGTTTAGTTGTATCCCATATGAGGGACATTAATTTTTATTTACAATTGAGAGCCAGCAGAAAAAGCAAATTTACCTGTGTGTAATGTGAGTAATTTTTAAGGTTTTTAAGTCTTATAATTACACTAATTTGTTGTTCAGCTAAATACTTTTGACATCAGAAATTATTTTTAATGAAAAATTAGTCAAACCGACGATACTTCACTTTCAATACATCATGCTTTGCATTGGAAAATACCAATTTTGTCCGGTATGGAACCAGTCGACGATTGGCAAAGGGATTTAATTTGCTTAAAAAGTGTGTACTTACAGAATCAAATCGGTAATTGGCAAATGGACTATTGGCCAACGGTTTGTTTTTCATAGATTTATCATGGATATGGTACTGTCTGTAAATGTATCCTTTAACAAATTTGATGATCAATAAAAACCCTAAAGCGTTCACCTCCCCTGTTGTATGACATATGCCAGATTTGGCACATCAATTTTTAACTTTTGACTTTAAATGTCCATTATAGTTTTTGTGTTAATTTGGACTGATGACTCCTTTTATTTTAGCGCCACCCATAAGTTGTCTACAAAAACAAAACGTGAGTTGAAAGTACTGCATTAAAATCCTACTATCTTTGTTGCGGTTTTTGTACCACTGGTTTGATGTAACTTCTGTTCTGTATTGACACGAATATCATGGTTATTGTCTATAAATGGCCTGTGCACAATACTTGTAGTTTACCATCATTTTTATCTCTACCCCGGGCATATTCGGCTGGAGCAAGATCTGGCACAATTTGTTTTATAAAATTTTGTTTCTAGTGTTCTGAATTGATTTAGTCTTATTGAAAGTTTCCATTTACTTTGATTTTAGCACCATTAATTAGTCTGATGTTGATGAAACATTATTGATCTATCGTAGCTTTAAGCTGGTACCTTTGATGAGTGGTTATTATCTTCTGAACCTTAATGTCCATCATTAACCAAACTTTGCTTGCGAACGATCCTTGGACGGTTTAATCCTGCTATTACATAATTTTGAATTCTGATGTCAGTTATAAGAAATCCATGTAGGAATAGAATACTGAAATAAACAAGTGATTACATCGGATTCAGATGTTAGAACGTGAAGTTTACTAATTAACCTTTAGATAAGTATGCAGAAAACCCTTAAATGTCAATCAATGTGCAATTTGGAGGTATTAATAGTCATGTCTGGGGCTTTTATATTTGACTTTACGGAATGGGGTTTGTTCATTGGTGCAGACCTATAGTTGCTTCAGTCTACATCATTTCGACTTTATCGGATCGATGTCTCAATATTTATAAAGACGCACTTCTTTATCTCTTCAATAAAAAAGTGTATTATGTAAATAGTACAATAATGTTATTATTTTCTAATCACAATAAAATACCCTACTATATAACAAGCACAAAGCATAAAGCAAGATTGCGTAATGCTAGAGAAGAAAATCATCTAAGTTTTTGATCCTATATTGATAATTTGAGACTTTATCATTATACCTTTTTTTAATAAATAATTCAAGTTCTACAAAATATAAAACTCAGTAGATGTGTAATGATATTAACGAGACACCTCTTCAACAGAGACCTAATGATGTAGAAGTTAACTATAGCTTTCAACAATAAGCAAAGCCATACCGAACAGCAATCTTTAAAGGGCCCCGAAATGACAAATGTTAAACTGTTAAACAATGAAAATTAAAAAAAATAACGTTTTTTTTTTTATGTTTTTATGTTTTTTGATAACTTAAAGGTCATTTCTAAATTTACTGTTCAATTTCACTATCCGCAGTATTTTTAATGCTTCCATGTATTATTTTAACAAGATGAATGACTTATGGCCTTGAAAGATCATAGTGGTTTTTACGTTAACCCCGAAAGTCTTTGATGTTGTGCATGTTTATTTTCATGACTAGTAACTCATGTAAATGATAAACAAATTAGCCTTATTTCATCAATCTTCCTTTTAAATATAAATATATCATGGTCATAATGCCAGCCAGATGGGGTTTTCTCAAATATATATCCATTATATTTTAACTTTTGCGTTTTTTTCCGGGGGGAAGCATTTCAAAGTTTAATAAAAAAACACCTAATTATCTTTTGATATCACATTACATGATGTAGGAGCAAGAACCTTTTTTTAATCAATCCTTAGTTACTTTATCTATTTACAATAAAAAAAAAACAAGCTATTTATTTCACCTGCCTTCAGGGATAAATTGTTTACAAAATAAAATTTAAAAACCAGATAACACCCACAACCATTAGATAAATGGTGGTTGCTTAATGAATAGTATCAAAGTTTTTAAACTGCGTTATAACAGAGGAGACAAATTTCGCAGACAATAGAACAAGACTGCCATTAGAAGTTTCTACTAGTAAAGGAGAAAAACGTTCACAACAATTAAATGGATCAGGTCGGACAAGCAAACTTGAAACAAAAGTAAATTAGAATTGAAATAAACCAAACCATATATTAGACATTCGCAGGACAAACAGAATAACAAGGAGGATATTAATATATTTACACTTGATTTGCAAAATGTGAAGTTCACTAAATCAGAGATAAGCGCAGTATGTAAATATTGTATGCTTTCATAGCACTTGTTATTGAAGGACGAAACATATTACCATATGGGAACATCACAGATAAGAAGGGAAACATAGTCGATTTGTCTTCGATATCGAACTTTCAGTATTAAACAACTTTTTAACCAAGATTATTTACAATGGCCTAATTTATCGCGTTATAACTTCATCGGTTATAAGTCGTGTTTTATTATTTTCTATACTCATTTGACATTGAATACTATTTTATGCTAATGTTAATCTTTCGTATTTTTATAATGTTGCCACATGTGGATAAGGGTCTCCTCATCCCTTCGAATTCTGAGCACCGGTTTTGATGGCCATGGGGTGCTTGTAACTCAGTCTTTAGTTTTCTTTGATGTGTTTTGTACACTTAAGATCTTTTCAGTATATTATCTTGGCTTTGTCAGTTTTTATCGTTGTCACTTGTTACTAATTATAAAAAAGAAGGTGCGGTATGATTGCCAATAAGACAACTCTCCACCAGAGACCAAATGACACATAAATTAACAACTATAGGTCACCGAAAATGAGCAAAGTCCATACCGCATAGTCAGCTATAAAGGCCCCGAAATGTAAAACAATTCAAACGAGAAAACTAACGGCCTTATTTAAATAAAAAAAAAATGTTTAAATAAATAGCAATGTTTACTATTACTTAGTATAAGGGACTTTTGTGTTGTGTGACAGGTGATACATAGAAAGATATGCTTCATTTGTTAACACATGATTAGCTCATATGGTCTCACTTCGATTAGAATAATGGTTAAAGGCAGATTTTCTTCTTTTTTCTACTTTGTATTGATTAAAGAGATGTGGTATGATTGCCAATGTGACAACTAAAATGTAGTTACCAGCGACCAAAATGATTAAGATTTTAGCAAACAAAAGTCACAGTTTGTAAATTTCAAACCTAGTTGGAGTAACTATTCGTTCATTTCAGCCTCTCCCTGAAGTTCAGACAATTTTCAGTCAAACCCTTACCACCGAGTTGAGACAATGTTGCATTCGACTAATGAAAAACTTAACTTCTTCACATGTTCAAATATCAATCTAACAGAACGTCATACTTTTATTTTCATGAAAAAATCGTAGTTATTCATATGCAAACGTTTTTCCAGAATGTCGTTTAAGCATGCTCAATAAAAGTCAAAGAAATCATTTCAATTTGAAATAAATAGGTTGGATGTAAAATTTGTATCATATTATCAACTTTTACCAAGATTGAATTTAGTAATCCATCGTGGCGTGAACAAGAAGATCTGTTATTGTTCTAATACCGGGCAGAGCTAACATAAGCTATCTTTGGCATATTTTTTGGGAATATGTAGTTGTCAATGCTCTTTATTGATTTGTTTATTCACGGTATTTGTTTCTAGCGCCAAAGATGAATCTTAGTTTGATGTGTATACAGATAGACGACACACCCTACAGTGACCGTAGTAAATTATAAACTGATGGGTGTTCATATTTTTCGAACTGCATGTCAAACATTAAAACCAAACTTAACGTACGAATATCCCAATTTTATGTTTTGAAAGAGGCACTTATTTTTCATTGTTAGCATAATTTTCAGTGGGATTCGTGTTGTTTATTCTTTACTTTTCTATGTTGTGTCATGTATGCTGTTGTTTGTTTGTCTTTTTCATTTTTAGCCATGGCGTTGTCAGTTTGTTTTAGATTTTATGAGTTTGACTGTGCCTTTTGGTATCTTTCGTCTCCCTTTTCAGCAGACGATACACCTTCAAATAAAAATTAAAAAGATGATTTCCCGACCCAAAAATATGTTTCTTTATCACAAAACCAGATAGATCGTAGCTAGCCTATGCACGCATGCTGTTTCTAGAAATAACAAGATATATATGATTCAAATTGACTTTACAGTTACTTTATATATTGTTGCTGTATCTACTTTATAATAAAAATATCAAAAATGTGTTGTCAATTAGACCTGTCAATCTTTTAAATAGATATAAGTAGATGTGTATGATTTCCAAGTCACAATTAGTTAAAGTAAACCATTATAGGGTAAAGTACGGCCTTCGACACGGATCCTTGGCTCACACCGAACCTTTTTAAATTCAATAATATCTCATTTAAAGGACACTGCTGGACTGTTCTTTTTTCACAAATACATACACTAGCACTTTATCGTTGTTGTACTTATTTAAATCTTTCGTTATGCAAAAGTTATTTAATGAAGCATATATTCGTCCCCGAGGGTATCACCAGCCCAGTAGTCAATACTTCGGTGCTGACATGAATATCAACAATGTGGTCATTTTTATAAATTTCCTGTTTACAAAACTGTGATTTTTTTCGAAAAACTAAGGATTTTCTTATCCCAGGCATAGATTACCTTAGCCGTATTTGGCACAACTTTTTGGAATTTTGGATCCTCAATTTTCTTCAACTTTGTACTTGTTTGGCTTTATAAATATTTTGATATGAGCGTCACTGATGAGTCTTATGCAGACGAAACGCGCGTCTGGCGTACTAAATTATAATCCTGGTACAAAATATACCTTTGATAACTATATGCTACCAGGTAGCGGACGTGTGTCCTTACATATTGTTTTCGACTATTAAAAATTGGATTACTGATTTTTTATAAGAACTCATTATCTCACAAACGTGAAAATGTTGTGAAGGTCATCAATCGTTTCCTTTTTCACAGATAACTCAATTAATATAATTTTTCACAACAATAGCACAAGATCATTTTATTTGCAATGCTCAACATTGATGGTTATTACGTAAATCTTTTTTCATCTTTTTGCAGCTAAAACTGACAGTACAGAATTAAAATGAACATCTTGACAAAGTTATTATACATTTGAAATTGATAATTAGAAACATGGGCCAATTATGTTTGGAATCCTTGATAGAATATGACGGCGTTTATTTAAATGCCAAAGGAACTCTTATGTTTGAAAAAAAAATAGTTCCACTTTCGGCTTTTTGATCCAAGAATATCACCAGTCGAGAGGTTGACACGTCTGCGGTGTCATGAATTTCAATGATTTAGGTTTGTTTTTAGATTTACCGTGCATAAAATTGTAAATCTGTGTTGTTTTTCTACCCCCCCCCCCCCCCAGGCACATACATTATTACTTTTAGAAGCATATAGTTTTCAAAGCTCTGCATTGATTTCTTCATTGACGTTATCTGTCTAAATCGACTCTAATGAGTCATAGGTAAAAGAGTCATAGGTAAAAGAAACAACACAATAAACAGATATGTGTTAATATTTTTCGAACTATATGTCAAACATTTAAAGAAATTTAACTGAAGAATGTCCCATGGAGAGAATAGGACTCATTTTATTTTTGGTCAGTAAATCAAAGTTTTCTATGTTGCGATGTTAGACAATTGTTTCAGGTAACGGTGACGGTTGGTACCTTTCAAAACGTGTACGCCCGCTGAATTTGTTGCACTAGTCCTAAGTCAGGAACCTAATGTTCAGTGTATCTTGTTTTTTTATATAGTTTATACCGTTAGTTTTTCTGTTTGAATGGTTTTATCATAGTCATTTCAGGACCCTTCGTAGCTTGCTGTTCGGTGTGAGCTAAGACTCCGTGTTGACCTATCATAACAAATTGTGACTTGGATGGAGAGTTGTATCATTGGCACTCTTGTCACAAAAAGTCATCTTCATATATCTACTAAGGGTGAAATACCTATTTCTCATTATTTAACATAATTTTCCAGTAGAATTATGACCCAAACTGACACATATATTTCTTTCATTTCAAAACCATAAAGATCGTAACTTATCTATTCAGCCATGCTTTCCTTTCTTTACATGGTTGTACCGTTTCATTATGTTGTTGATCGTTACTTTATGAAACACAGATCAAATTCGGTTGTAAAAAAGCACTGTCAATCTTCTAACTGCATTTATAAATTTAATATATTTTACATGCAAGACACTACTGGGTCGCTCTTTACACACACATACACTTTACATGAATAAATCGATATGTTGTTTACAAGTTAATATCATTTTGTACAAATTATAATTTGTACAAATAAATTGTACAAACTATAATTTGTATTTTGACTTTGTACGTACAAATTGTAATTTGTACAAAAAAAACCTGTACAAATTATAATTTGTACACAATTTGACGAAAATAACTTTCATAATACATGTAATATGTATTTTGGTGAAAGAAAGCATTGATAAACACTATAGATTTGTTAATAAATGACCACGCAATTTACCTTATTCATCAAATACTAAAATAATAATTCTTCATCATTCGTGAGAGATGGCATCGGAAATTGCACAACATCTTTTGACGTTCATATTTTTACGTTTAAAAGTACTGTACCCAACTATGAATTTACATGAAAGAAACCCTTGACGACAAAATGTTTTTAAATGCTGTTTAACTGCTTCACATAGCGAGAATCGAAGCACAGAGACCGTTGCTGTGAATAAACATGTGTCTTTCAGAGCTTCAATTTATCTCTAAGACATAAATGTCCTGTTACAGTTTATAAAGCTTTTCCGTTTTGGTAACCAATATCTCCAGATTCAGCAATTACGCCTAAGATATTTAAGGACGGGTTTTGACACGATCATACTGAGGAATATGTATGATGATATTAACCCCAAACAACATGTCATGATAGTTACTGGTTGTTTTCGTGGTAAGATAGATCTATTAGTCTTGGATAACTTTCTTGTGAGAATGATCGGTGTTTCAATATCTGTGTCTTGCACAATTTAACTATACGCCCATTAAGCCTGTCCTTGTTGTACACAAAATTGTTCTTTTGTGTATCATTGCCTGCTAGGTTCATAACGTTTTTGAAAAATGTCTGTGTGTGATCAACAATGCCGTCCATGGTAACACTATTACATCAATTGAGTAAATGACTAAACATGTAAAAGAGTGTAAATAATAAAACCTAGGATATATAGCTTTGGCAACTTATTAAAGCAATTGACCTTAAAGTAATTTACCGTTGCAAAGTGTTTAAGAAGAGATAAATGTGAAAGTCAAAAGATGCAATTCCCGATGCCATAATTCAACCATCTTCCCAAACGAATGATAAAGAATATTTTTTTAAATATGATGTACTGTATGGTAATTTAATAACAATGGTGTGTATCAATGGTTTTTTTCACCAAAATCCATATTATGAATTATTGTTCAAGTTATAAGTGAATTTTCGTCAAATATTGTACAAATTGTAATTTGTTCAGGCACTTTTTGTACAAATTACAATGTGTACAAAGTCAAAATACAAATTATAATTTGAACAATTTTTTTGTACAAATTATAATTTGAACAACATGATAACTTGTACACAACAGATAAAAATTCAGAACCCGTTTAAAGAAGCTCAGTAAAACGTGGCAGAGAACGTGTGTCCTTATTTATTGTTTTCATCTATCAACTATATAATTACTGTTTTCTCATCAGAATTCATTATCTGACAAATTTGATACTGATGTGAAGGCTACCCATCTTTTCATTTTTTTCACAGAAAACTCAGTTAATATGATTTTGAAGACAAAAGCATAATTTAATTTTACATGCAAAGATAGTCATTGATGTTTATGAAGTATAACATTTTAATATCAGCCAGTTTTTCATCGTTTTGCAGTCTATAGACAAAACATTAAAATAAACATAAAGAACATTGACCAATTATTTGACAGAATCCTTATTAGCAAATGAAGATGTTTATTGAAATGCAAAAGGAGCTCTTACGTTTGCAAAATTGTTATTTTCCCATGTTTGAATTGTTTTACACTAGTATATTGGGGACCCTTTATAGCTTGCTGTTTGGTGTGTGCAACGGCTCCATGTGGAAGACTGTACTTTATTCTAATAGGTTAACTGTTACGATTGTGACTTGGATAGAGATTTCACTCATTTGCACTCATACCACAACTTCTTATATCTAACTAATGCTTTTGTTTCTAGATTTAACTTAGTCACATGCTTTAAATTGGCTGTGTGGATTCATTGTTTGATATCTACTTTATAACAAACGAATCTGAAATGTATTGTCAGTGAGGACATCCAATCTTTTTAATTGCATTTTTTAAATCCAATATATCTTGCCCTCAAGACACTGCTGAATTACTCTTTACACACAACACTTTTACAATAATAGTATTACGTGGCGAAGGGCGTGTGTCCTTATCATATGTTGTGGTCAATTACGTATCAGACTACTGCGGTCTTATCAGCAAACATTATCCGTCAAAATTGAGAATGCTGTAAACGTCATCTATCGATCCCCCTTTTTTTTTTACCGCAAATGATCAACCTAATTTTACAGAAAATAGCACAGGATAATTATATTTACAGTACATCATTGATGACGTTTAACATTTTGATCTGTCAGTTGTTAACATCGTTTTACAGCTATTATACAATATAATCATTATGAACACAATGACAAAGACAATGTTCATTTTAAATGATATAAAAGAACATGGAATTCTTAATAGATTGACGGCGTTTAATTAAATGCAAAAGGAACCCTTATGTTTGCATAAGTATAAGTTCGACGTTCGGCTGTTTGAACTTAAAATATCACCAGCCGAGTAGTCATGAATTTCAATAACTGTTTTTTTTTTATATATAAATCTTACCTGAATAACATGTAAAGTTCAATCGTTTTAATACCCTTTGGCACATCTAACACAACTTTTAGGAGCATCTTGGTTGGGTGGTAATAATTTTCGAACTATATGATTGTCCAATATTTAACCAAATTCAGCTTTCGAATGACCCATGGACAGCATGGGACCCAATTTTTGTTCAGTAAATCAAAACTCAGCATACAATACCTATCTTTCATTAGTTATACTAACTTTCCAGCAGACTTTACAGTCTATAAGTGATTTTTCGTCAAATATTGTACAAATTGTAATTTGTTCAGGCACTTTTTGTACAAATTACAATGTGTACAAAGTCAAAATACAAATTATAATTTGTACAATTTTTTGTACAAATTATAATTTGAACAAAATGATAACTTGTACACAACAGATAAAAATTCAGAACCCGTTTAAAGAAGCTCAGTAATACGTGGCAGAGAACATGTGTCCTTATTTATTGTTTTCATCTATCAACTATAGAATTACTGCTTTCTCATCAGAATTCATTATCTGACAAACTTGATACTGATGTGAAGGCTACCCATCTTTTCATTTTTTTCACAGACAACTCGGTTAATATAATTTTGAAGACAAAAGAATAATTTAATTTTACATGCAAAGATAGTCATTGATGTTTATGAAGTACATGTATAACATTTTAATATCAGCCAGTTTTTCATCGTTTTGCAGTCTATAGACAAAACATTAAAATAAACATAAAGAACATGGACCAATTATTTCACAGAAGCTTTATTAGCATATGAAGATGTTTATTGAAATGCAAAAGGAGCTCTTACGTTTGCAAAATTGTAATTTTTCCATGTTTGAATTGTTTTACACTAGTATATTTTGGGACCCTTTATAGCTTGCTGTTTTCTACATTTGAAAATGCCTGTACCAAGTCAGGAATATGACAGTTTTTGTCCATTCGTTTTTGATGCGTTTTGTTATTTGATTTTGCCATGTGATTATGGACTTTCCCAATTGATCTTCCTCTAAGTTCAGTATTTTTGTGATTTTACTTTTTTGGTGTGTGCAACGGCACCATGTGGATTACTGTATTCTAATAGGTTAACTTTTACGATTGTGACTTGGATGGAGATTTCACTCATTTGCACTCATACCACATCTTCTTATATCTAACTAATGCTTTTTTTTCTAGATTTAACTTAGGCACATGGTTTAAATTGGCTGTGTGGATTCATTGTTTGATATCTACTTTATAACAAACGAATCTGAAATGTATTGTCAGTGAGGACATCCAATCTTTTTAATTGCATTTTTTAAATCTAATATATCTTACCCTCAAGACACTGCTGAATTACTCTTTACACACAACACTTTTACAATATATGTATATATACATGTATTAACACATACATTCAGAATTCGTGTTATGAAACACATAGTATTACGTGGCGGAGGGCGTGTGTCCTTATCATATGTTTTGGTCAATTACTTATCAGATTACTGCGGTCTTATCAGCAAACATTATCCGTCAAAATTGAGAATGCTGTAAACATCATCCATCGATTCCCCCCTTTTTTTTTTACCGCAAATGATCAACCTAATTTTACAGAAAATAGCACAGGATAATTATATTTACAGTACATCATTGATGACGTTTAACATTTTGATCTGTCAGTTGTTAACATCGTTTTACAGCTATTATACAATATAATCATTATGAACACAATGACAAAGACAATGTTCATTTATAAATGATATAAAAGAACATGGAATCCTTAATAGATTGACGGCGTTTAATTAAATGCAAAAGGAACCCTTATGTTTGCATAAGTATAAGTTCGACGTTCGGCTGTTTGAACTTAAAATATCACCAGCCGAGTAGTCATGCATTTCAATAATTGTTTTTTTTTATATATAAATCTAACCTGAATAACATGTAAACGTTCAGTCGTTTTAATACCCTTTGGCACATCTAACACAACTTTTAGGAGCACCTTGGTTTTCCTAAGCTCTTCATTGATTTGTTTATTGGCCTTATTTGACTATATCGACATTAATGAGCCGTATGTAGACGAAGCTGACATCGAGCGTAGTAAATCATAAGCAGATGGGTGGTAATAATTTTCGAACTATATGATTGTCCAATGTTTAACCAAATTCAGCTTTCGAATGACCCATGGACAGCATGGGACCCAATTTTTGTTCAGTAAATCAAAACTCAGCATACAATACCTATCTTTCATTAGTTATACTAACTTTCCAGCAGACTGTACAGTCTTAATCGTAAAGAAAAAAATATATCCCCAACTGAAATTCCAATAAAACTCGTCCAAGCACCCATGCTTTGTCTATATTTAACTTATGCACACTTACTAACATTGTTGATCTCAATTCAATTACAGACTTTATGACAGACAAAACTAAAATGTGATTTTTATGGGTATTATCAGTATTTCTAACTGCATTTTAAAATTTGACATAGCTTACCTACTGAACACCAATAAATTGCTCTTTTCATATATACTCTGACACTTTACAATTTATATATTGGCATATTAACCTGAAAATATTAACACAGAACTCGTTTAATGAAGCACATTATTATGTAGCGGTGGATGTGTGTCCTTATATATTGTTTTTCGATTATAAGTTACAAATTGTACAAATTATAATTTGTATTTTGACTTTTAATAGTAATTTGTACAAAACGTGCCTGTATAATTTGTACAAAATTTGACGAAAATTCGCTTATAACTTTCATAATACATGTAATATGTATTTTGGTGAAAGAAAGCAGTGATAAACACTATAGAATTGTTAATAAATGACCACGCAATTTACCTTATTCATCAAATACTAAAATAATAATTCTTTATCATTCGTGAGAGATGACATAGGAAATTGCACAACATCTTTTGACTTCATATTTTTACATTTAAAAGTATTGTACCTAACTATGAATTTACATGAAAGAAACCCTTGACGACAAAATGTTTTTAAACGCTGTTAAACTGCTTCACATAGCGAGAATGGAAGCGCAGAGACCGTTGCTATCAATAAACATGCGTCTTTCAGAGCTTCAATTTAACTCTAAGACATAAGTATCCTGTTACAGTTTATAAAGCTTTTCCGATTTGGTAACCAAAATCTCCAGATTCAGCAGTTACGCCTAAGATATTTCAATGACAGGTTTCGACACGATCATACTGAGGAATATGTATGATGACATTAACCCCAAACAACATGTTATGATAGTTACTGGTTGTTTTCGTGGTAAGATAGATCTATTAGTATTGGATACATTGTCCACACAGTGAACACTTTCTTGTGAGAATGATCAGTGTTTCAGTCTGTGTCTTACACAATTTAACTATACGCCCATTAAGCTTGTCCTTGGTGTACACAAAATTGTACTTTTGTATATCATTGTCTGCTAGGTTCATAACGTTTTTGAAAACTGTCTGTGTGTGATCAACAATGTCATCCATGGTAACACTATTACATCAATTGAGTAAATGACTAAACATGTAAAAGAGTGTAAATAATAAAACCTAGGATATATAGCTTTGGCAACTTATTAAAGCAATTGACCCTAACGTAATTAACCGTTGCAAAGTGTTTCAGAAGAGATAAATGTGAAAGTCAAAAGATGCAATTCCCGATGCCATAATTCAACCATCTACCCAAACGAATGATAAAGATTTTTTTTAAATATGATGTACTGTATGGTAATTTAATAACAATGGTGTGTATCAATGCTTTTTTCACCAAAATTCATATTATGAATTATTGTTATAAGTGAATTTTCGTCAAATATTGTACAAATTGTAATTTGTTCAGGCACTTTTTGTACAAATTACAATGTGTACAAAGTCAAAATACAAATTATAATTTGTACAATTTCTTTGTACAAATTATAACTTGAAAAAAAATGATAACTTGTACACAACAGATAAAAATTCAGAAGTCGTTTACAGAAGTTCAGTAAAACGTGGCAGAGAACGTGTGTCCTTATTTATTGTTTTCATCTATCAACTATAGAATTACTGCTTTCTCATCAGAATTCATTATCTGACAAACTTGATACTGATGTGAAGGCTACCCATCTTTTTATTTTTTCACAGAAAACTCGGTTAATATAATTTTGAAGACAAAAGCATAATTTAATTTTACATGCAAAGATAGTCATTGATGTTTATGAAGTATAACATTTTAATATCAGCCAGTTTTTCATCGTTTTGCAGTCTATAGACAAAACAATTAAAATAAACATAAAGAACATGGACCAATTATTTGACAGAATCCTTATTAGCATATGAAGATGCTTTTTGAAATGCAAAAGGAGCTCTTACGTTTGCAAAATTGTTATTTTCCCATATTTGAATTGTTTTACACTAGTATTTTTTGGGGACCCTTTATAGCTTGCTGTTTGGTGTGTGTATCGGCTCCATGTGGAAGACTGTATTCTAATAGGTTAACTTTTACGATTGTGACTTGGATGGAGATTTCACTCATTTGCACTCATACCACATCTTCTTATATCTAGCTAATGCCTTTTTTTCTAGATTTAACTTAGGCACATGGTTTAAATTGGCTGTGTGGATTCATTGTTTGATATCTACTTTATAACAAACGAATCTGAAATGTATTGTCAGTGAGGACATCCAATCTTTTTAATTGCATTTTTTAAATCTAATATATCTTACCATCAAGACACTGCTGAATTACTCTTTACACACAACACTTTTACAATATATGTATATATACATGTATTAACACATACATTCAGAATTCGTGTTATGAAACACATAGTATTACGTGGCGGAGGGCGTGTGTCCTTATCATATGTTTTGGTCAATTACTTATCAGATTACTGCGGTCTTATCAGCAAACATTATCCGTCAAAATTGAGAATGCTGTAAACATCATCCATCGATTCCCCCCCTTTTTTTTTTACCGCAAATGATCAACCTAATTTTACAGAAAATAGCACAGGATAATTATATTTACAGTACATCATTGATGACGTTTAACATTTTGATCTGTCAGTTGTTAACATCGTTTTACAGCTATTATACAATATAATCATTATGAACACAATGACAAAGACAATGTTCATTTATAAATGATATGTAGACGAAGCTGACATCGAGCGTAGTAAATCATAAGCAGATGGGTGGTAATAATTTTCGAACTATATGATTGTCCAATATTTAACCAAATTCAGCTTTCGAATGACCCATGGACAGCATGGGACCTAATTTTTGTTCAGTAAATCAAAACTCATATAAATACATATCTTTCATTAGTTATACTAACTTTCCAGCAGACTTTACAGTCTTAATCGTAAAGAAAAATATATATCCCCAACTGAAATTCCAATAAAACTCGTCCAAGCACCCATGCTTGTCTAGATTTAACTTATGCACACTTACTAACATTTTTGATCTCAATTCAATGACAGACTTTATGACAGACAAAACTAAAATGTGATGTTTATGGATAATATCAGTATTTCTAATTGCATTTTAAAATTTGACATAGCTTACCTACTGAACACCAATAAATTGCTCTTTTCACATATACTCTAACACTTTACAATTTATGTATTGGCATATTAAACTGAAAATATTAACACAGAACTCGTTTAATGAAGCCTAATTATTATGTAGCGGTGGACGTGTGTCCTTATATATTGTTTTTCGATTATAAGTTATTGAATACTGCGTTATTAGCGGAACACATTATCTGAAAAAAATGATAATGATGTTAAGACCATATATCGTTTCCTTTTTTTTACAAAAAACTCAGCTAATGTAATGATGAAAATAGCACAATGTAATTTTATCTGCAAACTTCATCATGTCTAGGAATGAAATGTGACACCTTATACATCTGCCAGTTTTATTTTTATCATTTTGCAGCTAACCACAAAAACTAACATGAACATGGTGACGTTGACAATGTACATTTGAACACGATGAGCTTTGATCAGTTAATATAACAGAATCGTTAATAGCAAATGACGTTCAATGTTAAATAGTTGGATCCGCGAATATAATCAGCCGAGTATTTGACATGTTTGCGCTGTCATGCATTTAACTGTTCGGTCATTTTTATTTTTACAATTGTCTTGTATATAAAATGTAAAGCTCCGTTGCATTTCTACAACGATGAACATCTATCACAACTGTTTGCAACTATTTGTTTTCAATGCTCTTAGAATCATATTCAAAACAGTGTGGCTGTGGCCATTGATTGACGACCTAAATTATCCCATTGACTAGGACAGATTAGGTGAACGTTTGTCTGTAACGACCACTGCTCACTACTTGCTTATTATAGAATTTAAACTGTGGTGTCACCAAAGGTTCTTAAAGCTTTTAATATTCAATTAATTCGAAAAATTATCCAGAAATAACCTTTATGTTTTGATTTATATTATTGATATAAATTAAAACATCGTGTTATTCCTGATTAGCTTTTCGAATTACTTTATTCAGGCGGTGAGAACCTTTGGTGACCCCATAGTAACAAGTACACAGTGAGCAGTGGTCATTACAGACAAATGTTCACATAATCTGTTCCAGTCAATGGGATAACTTAGGTCGTCAGTAAATAGCCACAGCCACACTGTTATCAATTTTATTTTATTTTGATTTGATCATTGACCTACTTTGACGTGTTCGCTACTAGTGATTCGTAGAAAGACAAAACCAACTTTTATCGTAAAAAAATATAGGCGGATAGTTGTTTATATTTTTCGAAGTTAATTTCCAACAGTGATCCAAACTTAGCTTACGAACGTCCCTTGGACAGCACATCATGTATCTATAAGCAGTAAATCGAAGATCAAGGTGAATACTTACTTCTCATAATTTAATATATACACATGGAAAAAAGTATTGCAACACCTTGATTTTTTTAAAATTTGAAAAATCAGCCTCTTTTTTTTGGATGGAATATAATAAAATATTTGTATAATATTATTGAAACATAGTTTATTATAACATTGGCATTGAAACGAACAAAAAATGTTTGAAAAAAAATGATTTATATAACCACAATTTTAATAACAAAATGAAGTGTTTTTTGTACAGAAAAATGCATTTTACAACTTTTACTGTAGTCGAATCTTACAATGTCAGACATTTCAAAATTAATCTTCAGATGACTGTTCACATCATGGTTGATCGTTATACGCCAAAGAATTAGTCCTTTGTGCGCAGCCTTCATTCAAACGGATAACCGCATCTAAAAAGTAAAATCACAAAAATACTGAACTTAGAGGAAGATCAATTGGGAAAGTCCATAATCACATGGCAAAATCAAATAACAAAACGCATCAAAAACGAATGGACAAGAACTGTCATATTCCTGACTTGGTACAGGCATTTTCAAATGTAGAAAATGGTGGATTAAACCTGGTTCTATAGCGCTAACCCTCTCACTTTTGTAATGACAGTCTCATCAATTTCCGATATTTTTACATTGATGCGTTAAATAAACAGACACAATAAATATAATAGTCAAAATATGGGTACATCTAAACGTCTTCTGATTCCTGCCAAAAATCGACTAATTTGTTGCTAAGGTAGCAGCAACCATTTCTGATGAAGAGCATTGTTTATTTATTTCATGATGTGTTTGAACTGGGGTGTCCTTTCGCGCACGTTCCGCCCAATAGTGTTCCATATATGCTCGATATGGTTCAAAATAGGGCTACGATCCGTCCAAGGAAGATGAACCGAACAATGGATCTTCCTCCACGATGCTAATTTTCAACTTTAGCAAGCTCTGCACTACATTGGATACGGAAAACTGTGTGTCTGTTTGTAAGCAAAGGTCTCTGAAATGGTCTTATCGCACGATAACCAGTAGCCATGAGTCGATCACGAACAGTTCTTGTTAAAAAGCTCCTGTATGCCCACCACTCTCATTTTAGGATTGTATTGTATGCAATGGGTTTCCTTCTGACCAACCTTCATTATGCTTGATTTTCCCTATCTCGGAAGGTCTTGAACGTCGTTTAGTGCCTTATTTTTTTAACTCAAAACGACTTATAGTGGAATGGTGATGACCAACAATACATGTAGTTGTTACAGCGACATCCCTGCTTCTCTCATGCTGATAATATGCCATCTTGCTGCAGTTTAGAGTTGTCGAGGACCCATTACAAGGTGTCAATCACATAACTTTAAAAACTTGGTTATTTAAAGTGTTGAAAACAATGAGGATGAAAACATCTGTTTTGCTGTTTACGGGTACAGTAGCTGCATGTGCAGATAAAAACTTATCGATTCGATATTTATTGATTAAGCTCAGGTGATTCTCAAATAATGTTTAAGTTGTTCTATTTTACCAAATTATATCACAAAAAAATAAAAAGTGTTTTTTTATTTCAATTTCAATTTGGTGTTGCAATACTTTTTTCCATGTGTATATATTTTTTAGCACACTATACTTCATGAATACAAATATTTCCTTAACTGAAAATATGTTTATCCCTTTTTAAAACCCATAGAGATATACGTCCATGATTTTGCGAGATCTAATGTGCATTGTTAAAGTTGACTGTGCAGTTACTGTTGCTGATGTCTACCTTATGACAACCACATCTAAAATTTATTGTCAATTAGGATTGTCAATCTACCTTTTGATGGCTATAATTCGTTTGTTTCTCTGTCATATATTTTCTCCCATTTATCGGTTTATTTATTGTAACCCTCTCGTGTAATGTTGTCATTTTAATGTTATAATTAACACTGTCATTAAAGCGGGAGGTTTGGCATTCCGCAAAACCAGGTTCAACCCACCATTTCTTCAGAAAATGCCCTGTACCAAGTCAGGAAAATGGCCATTGTTACATTATAGTTCGTTTTTGTGTGTGTTACATTTCGGTGTTGTGTCTCTGTTTCGTCGTAGTTCTCTTATATTTGATACGTTTCCCTCAGTTTTAGTTTGTAACCCGGATTTGTTTTTTCTCTATCGATTTATGAATTTTGAACAGCGGTATACTACTGTTGCCTTTAATTCCAAATAACAATTATCATACCTACAGGACACCGCTAGATTGCTCTTTTCACACACATCCACACACAACACACACACACACTGACACTTTACAATTATGAATATATTAACCGGAAAATATTAATTCAGAACTCTTTTAATGAAGCACAATATTACGTAGCTGAGGACGTGTGTCCTTATATATTGTTTTCGACTGTTAATTATTGGATTACTGCAATCTCATAAAGTCATTATCTGACAAACTTCATAATGACGTGATGGCCATCCATAATTACCTTTCTCCACAAGAAACTCAATTAATGTAATTTTGATGACAGAAGCACAATATAATTTTATATGTATGACACTTTAAAATCGGCCAGGTTTTTTTTATCGTTTTGCAGTTAATAGGCAGCACAATTAAAATTCAACATGTTAAAGTAGTCAATGTTATATGAAAATAGTAATAAAGATCATTTATCAATTATTTGACGAAACCTTGAAAGCAAATAAAGGTATTTAGTAAAATGCTAAAGGAACTCTTATGTTGTTCAGCTGTAGACAGTTGGATCCGAGAATCTAACCAGCCGAGTACTCGACACGTTGCGCTGTTATCAATTTCACGTATTCAGTGACTTGTTTATAAATATATTATATATAAAATGTAAAGCTCAGTCGGTTTTTTTTTTTTTTTTTATATACCAGCGAACATATATAACTGTGTGCAACATTTTGTTTTCAAAGCTTTTAATTGTTGAATGCGTTCCCATACTTTTATATCGCAAATAATGAGTCGTGGGTAGGCGAAACCGACATCGAGCAGCAGATTAGTGTCATATTTTCGAACCATATGTCCAAAACTTAACCAAATTAAGCTGACTTATTTACGAGTCCGATGAACAACATAGGATCAAATTTTATTTTTATCCATTAAATCAAAGCTCTAAGTAAAATACACATTTCTCATTATTTAACATTATTTTTTCAGCAGTGTATAACATAAAAAAAAAGAAAAAAAAGTATTTTCTCCAACTTAAAATATGATTCTTTCTGCTCACAAACCATAGAATGTGTTACGCATCCTACACATCCATGCTTTTTTCTAGATTAACTAATGTTCATGGTTTAAATTGACTGCACGTTTCCTTATATTGTTGATCTCTACTTTATGACAAACAGATCAAATTGTTTTTAATCTTTCTAATTCCGCGCAAAATTTATTATGTAATTAAGCCTATTCGCTATGATTGGAAGCATTTTAAAGTAAATAGCTATTTTCAAATGATTGAAAGTATTTCTATACATGTTGTTTATCTAATAAGTGTATTTTTATCTTAAATACATGTAATTTTGGGAAGTGATTGAATTTTACCTGATCAATTGTTAATTTCAAAACCCATTTGAAACACTTTAAAACTATATTAAGGTCATTTGCTATTATTTATGAAAATGTTGATATAAGAAATAACAATAGATAAACGATCAAGTTATCAATCTTAATGATAATTTGATTTCTCTTTT